>BQNB010080216.1:2560-29999 GCA_026074375.1 Tanacetum coccineum
ATCCTAGAGTCTTGTATGATGACGTGGTACCCCCATGACCCATGACCCGAATATATTCCGCATTTTGGGGGTCTCACAACTGATTGGTATCAGAGCCAAGGTTATAGAGAACTAGGTTGCATATTTTACCTAGACTATAACCGTTTTCAAACATTGCACCATATAAATGTTTTTCAAGGGACATACATACATTACTGGTTTGCATCTAGTATACATGCTTACATGACATGCACCATTTTAGCATTAGTTGGTTATACTAAGTGCTTACATAGGTTATATACATGCTTACATGATATGTATATATAAAGAGAGATATATATACTTACATTTCCTTACGTATATCTTAAATTTATATAAGAATTATTTATATAAATACTGTAACAATTCGCATTTCAGGCTATTATTTTACTATTAACGTGTACGTCCACTCTTAGAAGCATGCATACAAACCATTAACCCATTTATGCTTCAAAAAAAATACCCACATCTCTTCACAAATCGAACGTCTTCATCCACTACAACGCCTTAAGCCTTGAGGACAAGGCTCATCTAACCGGGAGAGACTATAACACCCCGTGTTTTCAGGTCATATTTCGATCTTGATTAATTCATATTCTTTTTTTCAATTATTAGGTTTCTGCATGATTTCTTCCATTTAAACCGCATAATCTAAATCGCGTAGGAACAAAATTTCATCGTTTAGCTAGAAACGTCAACTAAGTTCATTGAGACTTTATGATTCCATCATTTTCGTTATTTAACGTATGTTACCACAAGAAAAATTACCTGATCGCATACAATAAACTTTGGCAAGGTAAAGCCCTTCAAAATAATCTACACCAAAAATCTTAACCCTTATATATTAAGAAACTAAATAAATAAGGATAAAAGTCCTCATACACCTACAATGTAGCCATAAGTCATGCACCTTTGCTTAAAAACTAGTCCAGCCGATTAAAACACAGAAAAAGGTAACAAATCTTATCCTAATTTAACTCTTTGTCCAACGTTTAAAAGCCATAACCCTTTTTACACAAAAACTCACGCATACTATGATATGTAGCTGCTACTTTCTTGGTTTTGCTTCCAAGCATCCAACAGTAAACACCTTTTATATCCTGTAGCAAAGATGCTTACCCAAAATGGTGTTACACATACTTGTGAACTCTTCCTTTGACTAGTCTCTTACCCTCAAATTCGGTTATAAATCTTAGCCGAGTATGGTGTCTTTACAAACCACAACTCTCATAACCTCTCTACTCTTTGTTTTCCTGGTTCAACAACAGCAACACCCTTCATTCATAATACAAGAATATCCAAAAGTCCCCAAAACCCTAATCTTAAGAAACCCTAATTTAGTTTCATTGGGGTTCGTTCTTCTTGCAAGCCGACCACACCAAGACCAGCGAGCAACAAGCGTGTTTGGTTCATAAAGAGGAAACCGTGGTCAAGTTATTTATTTGTAGATTGGGGTACTCGATGTTTATATTCATGAGGGGTAAAGAGTTAGTCATTCGTGTAGCAAGCCTCCTACACATTCAATCTTAAGCATTGTGAGCTATTACTTCTCATCACCTATTTTATTATATGTATACAATCTATGTCGTAGTGTTGTGCTTGAACAACTTGTGTTTATATGGTTAACATGAACTCAACATCTAAAAAACCTTCTATACTACTGATATATACGAAATAAAATAGTAGCACCTCATAAAGTTGTTAAGTAGCTAATAATTTTGGCCATAGTTATACAAGGGTAACGAGTTGATCATGTAAGCCATTATGGCTTAAACTCGTTACTTGTCTAGAAACAATATGGCATAGGTGCGTCAAAATGTTGTAAATACGTCATATTCGTGTAGTTAACTTTAGGCACATTGTTCGACCTTAAACCTGAGACATATGAAACTACTTAATGACTTTCAAAAATAGGACGGGTCGTGATCATTTTGCCCCTGAAATTACTAAAATTCGTCTAGAAAATAAAAAGATATTTGGATCCAAAGTTAGTACTGCTGTCACGCAGTTAATACTGCTGACAGACAGCTCGACACCCCTTACTTTAAGCCCAGTTTTAACCCACTTAGACTTAGGCGTAGAAAGAACAAGTAGGGGCATTTCATAGTCGACATGGCATGCTACATTTAGCAACTCGAATCACTAAAAATGGTTAAGAAACGAACTCGCAATCATGGCCCAAAGTTAGTACTGCTGTCACGCAGTTAATACTACTGACAGCAGCTCGACACCCCCTACTTTAGCTTCATTTTTGACCACGATATCGACATCTGCCCCCAAAACTTATAAAAGGTGAATCATAGTAGACCTGGCATAGTTTTCAAAAGAGTTTTTACTTTGCCCCAACGTTAAGTAACGAATCGGCAAATTGCTTTCAAAAGTCTGACCATGTAAACACCATGAGCTAAAATGACCAATTTATTTTCTAAGTATAAAAACTGCCAAGCAACCCATACATGTTTAGCCTCATTTTTAACGCGTAAAATGACATTTCTAGACAAAGTTCACTTAACGACTATTGTAGACGACCTAACTGAGATTACAAATATGATTTTACTTTTCCATATGACTTCTAACAGACCTGGAAATTAATTGTAAAAAATAGGCGACACCTATTTAAAAATTTGTAATATGTAAGTTTAACCTCAAATGTGACACATTAACATTTTCGACTAATAAATTCTATACTTTAAAGGACAAACCAAAGGGCTGACCTCAACTAATGAATTAAAGTATATGCAACCTAGTTTCTTAAAAGTTCGAAGTCGTAATTTATATACTTGTATTTTAGCCACGTTGACCCGATAAAGTTGACTACTTTTAAGATAAAGAAATTGTTTTAAATATCGTTAATTCAAATATGTTTCAAGCACACACTAGGGACGAGATTGCAAGTATTTATATTATTATTTTTCCGTTGAGTGAGTATATATTAATTATTCATAGGTTGCGGTTAAAGCCTTTTGTATCTTTCTTCGTGCCACTACTTTGCTTCTACATTATCAATAATCAATGTGAGTTTATAGTCCCCACTTTTATACTTTTCAATCATTTATCAAATCTCAGGGATGAGATCATGTTTGTTTTACAAAATGTATGCAAGTACATTTAAATTCAAATATTTAAGAGTTTGCTAAGTAGCTAACCCACCTTTCCCCATTATCTTGATCTGTCAATTTCATTATGTAGTTGTTAATTACATTTGTGAGCCGACAGTTATGAATAGTCTATTTAGGCATTAACACCCCGTCTCGGGCAAGTTGAGCTTGATAGATTCCGGTTGAACAGAACGACGAACGCATACCATGTCGGATACATAGATGTTACGTGTTGAACATCTTCATTGGGCACATTATTTATATGTAGTTGATACATACTTTGTTGAGCTTCAGTGTCATGAGCTTAGTGCATTTCGTAATACATTTTTGTGATATTGTAATTGCTACTTTATTACAGGGAAATCTTGCTATCCACTTCATTAAATTTATAAACCTATAAATTCACCAACATTATTGTTGACGTTTTAAAACATGTTTTCTCAAGTACATAAGTGCAAGGTGCTTACTTGATGTGCATTGGAGTCCAAATAATACAAGATTACTTTTCAAACGACACTTAGAGGTCGTTCTCTCATAACTGGTGCAATGGTATTATGAAGTAACGCTCCCGGAACATTATTTCCGCTACAACCCATTTTGGGGGTGTTACAGATTGTATCAGAGCCCTAGTATAGGAGAACTAGGTTGCATATTTTATGGACTATAACCGTTTTAAAATCTTGCCCTTACAATTTTTTCAAGGGACTACATTCATTACTCGGTTTGCATCTAGTATAAATGCTTAATGACATGCACCATTTTAGCATTGTTGGTTATACATAAGTACTTACATAGGTTTATTTACATGCTTACATGATATGTTTATATATAGAGAGTCTATATATACTTACATTACTCTACGTATATCTTAATTCTTATTAAGAATTATTTATATAAATATGAACAATTCGCTTGTCGGCTAGTTATTTTACTTCATTATCCGTGTACGTCATCTTAGAAGCATGCATATAAACCATTAACCCATTTATGCTTCAAAAAAAATACCCACATCTCTTCACAAATCGAACGTCTTCATCCACTACAACGCCTTAAGCCTTGAGGACAAGGCTCATCTAACCGGGGGAGACTATAACACCCCGTGTTTTCAGGTCATATTTCGATCTCGATTAATTCATATTCTTTTTTTCAATTATTAGGTTTCTGCATGATTTCTTCCATTTAAACCGCATAATCTAAATCGCGTAGGAACAAAATTTCATCGTTTTAGCTGAAAGTCAAAACATAAGTTCATTGTGACTTTATGATTAATCATTTTCGGTTATTTATCGTATGTTACAAAAGAAAAAATACATGATCGACATACAATAAACTTTGGCAAGGTAATGCCCTTCAAATAATCTACACAAAAATTCTGAACCTCTTATATATGAAGAAAAATAAAAATAATAAGGGTTAAAAGTCCTCATACACCTACAATGTAGCCATAAGTCATGCACCTTTGTTTAAAAACTAGTCCAGCCGATTAAAACACAGAAAAAGGTAACAAATCTTATCCAAATTTAACTCTTTGTCAAACGTTTAAAAGTCATAACCCTTTTTACACAAAAACTACGCATACTATGTTATGTAGCTGCTATTTCTTGGTTGTGCTTTCAAGCATCCAATCAGTAAACACTTTTACTATCAATGTACGCAAAGATGCTTACCAAAATGGTGTTACACAATACTGTGTGAAATCTTTCCTTTGACTAGTCTCTTACTTCACAATTCGAGTTATAGAATTCTTTAGCAGAGTATTGTGTCTTCAACAACCACAACTCTCATAACCTATATGCTCTTTTGTTTTCCTGGTTAAACAACAGCAACACCACTTCTTTCATAATACAAGAATATCCAAAAAGTCCTAGAAACCTATCTTAAGAAACCCTAATTTAGTTTCATTGAGGTTCGTTCTTCTTGCAAGCCGACCACACCAAGACCAGTGAGCAACAAGCGTGTTTGGTTCATAAGAGGCACAAGTGGTCATTGTTAATATAGTATTGGGTATCGAGTTATATTCGTGAGGGGTAAACAGTTAGTCATTCGTATGGCAAGCCTCTTACACGTTCAATCTTAAGCATTGTGAGCTATTACTTCTCATCACCTATTTTATTATATGTATACAATCTATGTCGTAGTGTTGTGCTTGAACAACTTGTGTTTATATGGTTAACATGAACTCAAAATCTGAAAAACCTTCTATACTACTGATATATACGAAATAAAATAGTAGCACCTCATAAAGTTGTTAAGTAGCTAATAATTTTGGCCATAGTTATACAAGGGCAACGAGTTGATCATGTTAGCCATTGTGGCTTGAACTCGTTACTTGTCTAGAAACAATATGGCATAGGTGCGTTAAAATGTTGTAAATACGTCCTATTCGTGTAGTTAACTTTAGGCACATTGTTCGACCCTAAACCTGAGACATATGAAACTACTTAATGACTTTCAAAAATAGGACGGGTCGTGATCATTTTGCCCCTGAAATTACTAAAATTCGTCTAGAAAATAAAAAGATATTTGGATCCAAAGTTAATACTGCTGTCACACAGTTAATACTACTGACAGACAGCTCGACACCCCTTACTTTAAGCCTTGTTTTGACCCACTTAGACTTAGGCGTAGAAAGAACAAGTAGGGGCATTTCATAGTCGACATGGCATGCTACATTTAGCAACTCGAATCACTAAAAATGATTAAGAAACGAACTCGCAATCATGGCCCAAAGTTAGTACTGATGTCACGCAGTTAATACTACTGACAGCAGCTCGACACCCCCTACTTTAGCTTTATTTTTGACCACGATATCGACCTCTGCCCCCAAAACTTATAAAAGGTGAATCATAGTAGACCTGGCCTAGTTTTCAAAAGAGTTTTTACTTTGCCCCAACGTTAAGTAACGAATCAGCAAATTGCTTTCAAAAGTCTGACCATGTAAACATCATGAGCTAAAATGACCAATTTATTTTCTAAGTATAAAAACTGCCAAGCAACCCATACATGTTTAGCCTTATTTTTAACGTGTAAAACGACATTTCTAGACAAAGTTCACTTAACGACTATTGTACACGACCTAACTGAGATTACAAATATGATTTTACTTTTCCATATAGTCATCTAACGAACCTGGAATTAAATTGTAAAACTATGCGACACCTTATGTTAAAACTTAGTAATATGTAAGTTTAACCTCAAAAGTGAAACGTTCACATTTCGACTAATCAATTCTCATACTTAAAGACCAAACCAAGGGCTGACCTCAACTAATGAATTAAAGTATATGCAACCTAGTTTCTTAAAAGTTCGAAGTCGTAATTTATATACTTGTATTTTAGCCGCGTTGACCCGATAAAGCTGACTACTTTTAAGATAAAGAAATTGTTTTAAATATCGTTAATTCAAATATGTTTCAAGCACACACTAGGGACGAGATTGCAAGTATTTATATTATTATTTTTCCGTTGAGTGAGTATATATTAATTATTCATAGGTTGCGGTTAAAGCCTTTTGTATCTTTCTTCGTGCCACTACTTTGCTTCTACATTATCAATACTCAATGTGAGTTTATAGTCCCCACTTTTATACTTTTCAATCATTTATCAAATCTCAGGGATGAGATCATGTTTGTTTTACAAAATGGATGGAACGACGAACGCATACCATGTCGGATACATAGATGTTACGTGTTGAACATCTTCATTGGGCACATTATTTATATGTAGTTGATACATACTTTGTTGAGCTTCAGTGTCATGAGCTTAGTGCATTTCGTAATACATTTTTGTGATATTGTAATTGCTACTTTATTACAGGGAAATCTTGCTATCCACTTCATTAAATTTATAAACCTATAAATTCACCAACATTATTGTTGACGTTTTAAAACATGTTTTCTCAAGTACATAAGTGCAAGGTGCTTACTTGATGTGCATTGGAGTCCAAATAATACAAGATTACTTTTCAAACGACACTTAGAGGTCGTTCTCTCATAACTGGTGCAATGGTATTATGAAGTAACGCTCCCGGAACATCATTTCCGCTACAACCCATTTTGGGGGTGTTACAGCAACATCGGTTGTGAGCCGGCAAGATGCAGTAAACTTTTATTAGCCCACAATTTTTATTATTATTGTTACCCTATTTTTTCATTTAATTTTTTTTTAAACTTATATCTTTATATTACCATGATATAGAGAAAATTTCTTTTTAGAAAATTTAAGTATAAATTTGAACTAAGACTAAAATTATCGATATCGACCATACTTCAAAATTTGTTAATTTTAATTTAATTTTTGAAGAGAGCATATATTATTAGTCCGGTTAGAAACTTATGGGAGAGAAAAGCCACAAACTACACTTATGAGCTCTTAAGATTTCCAACTAATTCTTGTTTAGCATCTAACTCATAATTAACTTTATCATTTCTTGTTCTTCACAAATTTAAAATCTTTAATAAAAAGATCCGCGAATGCTTAGTCTAAAAGTTAAGGGACAAGCTAGAGCTCAACACGCTCGATCGAGTCAAAATTTATTCTTATTCTACCCAGCAGGAAAGTTAACATTGTGATAAAACACTTATTTTATTTTTAAAATTTTTTAAATTTTTTCATTTTTTTGTTGTTTTGGTGGTAAAAACGGGATTACGTGAAAACAACGACTACAGGCATAATCAAATCGATAGATCCCCCCCCTCATACTAGAATTGAACATTGTCCTCAATGTTTTAAGAAAGGTATCTACATAAATCTAAATCCGTTTATTAAGTATTCATAAAGATAAACGTTAGTCGATAAGATTAGGATATTGAATTCTCATAATTATGCAAAGGATTGAAGCTCGAGTGAACGAAGGACAAAACCACGAGCACGAGAGGCTTCATAATCCAGGACAATCCTGGACATACAACAAATATCACAAAATACGAGAAAGGTAGAGGCGTGCCTCCTCACAACACACTTATTCATTAATAAAACGATAAGGATAAGCATGGGTTGCCACCCACGAAGCGCTTTTGATCCTGACTCGATCCCCCATACTTGAGCAGGTCAAGGAGGATAGAAATAGAGAAACGGGACATCTAAGATAGGAATGTCCTCTCCATAGATCAACATCGGGCTTTTATGATGAAAAATCTTGGAAGCTTTAAAGCCTCGATGTGATGAAGAAGGAGTAGATTTCTCCTTTGAAGCAAGAACACCATGATTGAAAACTTTGTCTTTATTTTTAGATGAAAATAGAAGTAAAGTATCAATCACAAGGGAAAAAGTAGCAAGAAATCTTGTGGATTCGACTTTAATGCATATCCCCGGATCGTAAATCTTGTTTCTATCTCCGGAAGTAGAAGAAACATCAAGATCAGATCCGAGATCATTATAAGAAGGAATGAAGTCAAAATCCATATGAAGGGTGGGATGGGTGGGCAAAATATAAGGCACATCAGCGGGGATGTCTTCCACCACATCAATGGTTGAATCTCCCGAATCGGGATAATCAACATGAAATGATTCGAACTCGGGAAGGTAGGTAGAATTATCGTCATCTTCCGAGTTGAAATCATCACTCTTAATACCCGAAGGTATTGATCCATCACCATCAAGAAAAATATCAATCTCCCGATTCGATCCAAATAGTCGTATATAAAATATATTATATATAACTAAATATCTCAAATAGTAATAGTATAGAGAGTATCCCGTTGGATAAAAAAAATCACTTTAGAAAAAGTAATAGTCCATCTTCCGAGTGTCGTTTCCACGGCGAGAGATGAATTGAAATTCACAAGAATGTTTTGTTTGATGCTTGATTATCAAATATTTTTGGTTTTAAAAATTATGGTTTTTAATACTAATAATATAATATAAAATCTATAATAAAGCTAAAATAACTAAAGATCGGTTCGGCATTAAACAAAAATATCATTTCCCGTGGAATTGAATTTGGTAATTTCTAACCCTCATCATCAATTTGATCAAACTATAGTGGAGTGATTTCTTCATCAAGATCGAGAGAGGTATTAGAGAAAATTTTCAAAATTTCTCAATTTTGAACGTCTCTTCGAAAATGACTCATCACTTGAGGTACAATCTTCATTGATATCGAAGAGAGTGGTTTAGAGAAATAAGATCATGATTTCTTTGAAGTAACCATCATATGGAGGCAAATCACACTCACCTTCGGAAGAATATCGTACCCTCACTTGGATTTGGACAAGGTCCTCGCACTAGACATTATTAAATTCGTCGATTCCGTTTCCGGAAAAGTGTCAGATGCTCATCCTCCATTATGAATAGAGTTCGTTTTTTGGTGAATCGGTGGATTGCAACACACGGAGAAGTTCAAAAATAATATCTTTCAAAAGGAAAGAACTTTCTTCGTCATCGTCATACATCGTAACAAACTGGAATCTCCAATATCGAGTCTTTAGCCGCTCTCTCTTCAATTCGCTTTTCATCTTCCTATCTTTGTATAAATTGACCAACCAGATCACACCTGGATGTTCATTTTGCTCAACCTTATTTTGTGAGAATTGAAAAGTCATTTTGATCATTGAAGATTGGATGATTGACGGTATATTGCGGGGGTTGAAATTGGTCAAAACCGAAAGAATTAGAATCATAGCACGGATTTTGCTCATGATAATAATCTTCATTCATCGGTTGACATTGAAACGTCTCATGAGGACCCCCGCAATTTTCACAACAAATATATTGTTGTGGAAAACTCTGAAGATTTGAAAATAAATCAAAGTTTTGGATTGAAACACGGGTCCTGATTATAGACAAACGGGACTTGAGGTGGACAATCGTAACCGTAATGAGAATCGTTCCCACATAACTCACAAGAGTATGGTACGTATTGGGGTTGTGGAGGATGGTTTGCAACACTTGGAGAATCGTTAGAAGAGTACGGAGTTGAAAAATTGATTGGTGTTCCATTTCCAACAGTACAATAAAAACAAACTCCATCATATTCATTACAACCACATTGTTGGCATGTACCAAAAAGACATTGTTGTTGCAAACTTTGCAAATTTTGTAGGATCTCATTAAGGTTTTGATTGTAGCATGGTTCCGGATTAGAGATAATCGGATTTGCGGTGGACAATTATAACCAATATGAGCACCTTTCCCACAAGACTTACAAGTGCATCGTTGACAAAAGATTCCATCTAACGAATCACCACACTCGTAACAACATTCATGGTCAATTTGTGGAGGACTTTGCGAGGAATTGACACCGGGGCCTTGTTTGACAACGAATGGCTCTTGATTAACAAAGTTAGATCGTCATCGGATGACTTGGACGTGTCTTTGGAAGGGTTGAACAACTTTCTCCAATGTCCTTTCGTATTAAGCACATTGTCTAGCAATATAGACATGGAACCTGATCTCAGCAATCGAGACCAAAATTTTTTCAATTTTTAAGGTGGGGGGGGGGTGGGTTTTTGGGGGGGTTTCGTTTGAACAAGTCGGGTACGGGAACAAGAATCTTGTCTTCAAGACTCCCTTTTGAACAACCACAGTCTCCAGTGTACAAAGTTCCACAAGACGAGCATTCTTTAATCGCGTAAAGGGGATTTAAACGATAGTCGAATGACGCCATAAGAATTAAACAATTTAGAGGGATAAGAAAAGAATTAAATAAATAAGAAGGTAAAGAGAAAAAGAATTAAATGAATAAGAGGGTAAAGAGAATAAGAATTAAACGAATAAGAGGATAGAGAAGAATATTTATAGATTTTTCAAATAATACATAATGAAAGAAGAAAAAAAAGAAAGAAAAAATATTTTTAGAATTTTTTTAAGATAAAAGAAAAATATTTGGTTTTTTTTCTTTATTTATAATATTTAATATTTATAAAAAGTAAGGGAAAAATAAAATAAGAAGAAAAATATTTTTGGGTTTTTTTTTTTTAATAAGTACGAAAATAAACTTCCCGAAGAAAGGATCTTCAAGGCACGAACACAAACAATCTCGTAAAAATCGCTACACCTCTCCCCGGCAGCGGCGCCAAAAACTGATTCGATATAAATATATAATATATAATATCAAATAGTAATAGTATAGAGAGTATCCCGTTAGATAAGAAAATCACTTTAGAAAAAATAATAGTCTATCTTCCGAGTGTCGTTTCCACGGCGAGAGATGAATTGAAATTCACGAGAATGTTTCGTTTGATGCTTGAATGGCAAATATGTTGGTTTTGGTTTTAAACTAAAAATATAATATAAAAATTATAATAAAGCTAAAATAATACTAAAACGGGCATGCTCGCTAAATAACAATAAACGACAATGACAATAATATTTTTATACTAAAAATTAAACTAATATTAACTCTAAGATTTAAAACTACAAGATTATACTAAAATTGATCTAAAAGGTAATAAATGATAAAAATGCTGCTAAGTGACGTGAAATTTCATACAAGTGGCGGGCTTAGTTAACGAAATAAAATACTTAAAAAAACAAATTCAAGAATTAAATGACAAGTAAAGTAAAATGCTTTTTAAATAATGACAAGTATTTAAATTGCATTAAAAGTAAATGACGGTATGTAAATTGGAAAATTCTAATGACTATTAATTTTTTAAACCTTTTTACAACCCGCACTTAAATTCCAAATCACTAATCACTTAGCAAACACAAGTAATCTACTCGCTAATAAACATGGAAACTAATCTAACAATAATAAGCATAACTACGCTACGGATAACAATTAAAGCAACAATAATAATGACTAAGCTAAAAATGGCGATAAGCATAAAATGAAGAAATAAAAGAGATAAGAAAAAGATGAAACCCGGAATTAACTCGGCGTGACCCGGAGACAATAGATATGAACACATACTCCATAGTGCGAAATAAAACCAAACTAATCCAAATCCATAACTCCATAATCTCCACTTTCTAATCTACACTAACCTAATTAATTCAAAAAAAATACATAAGACAAAAATTCCTAACTTGCCGCACTATCATTTGTTTTCCCTTTTCCTGTGTACTGCTCCTTATCTACGCTATCTATTCTTACATCTAATGATGATAAAAAAAATCAAAAGATAACGACAGATCTATCTGCTACTATTCTACCTATCTGCTAAACTAATTCGAACCTACGCTACGAAAGAAAAAAAAAGAGACTAAAGATAAGATAATGATATATAAAAAAAAGATAACATCCTATCTACTGCTTCCCTCCGCGTTTTGTATAAGCAGTATATGGGATTTAGTAGTTTCATGGGCCTTTCATTATTTCTTGAGCTACCTGGGCCTCGACTTAATCAATAACTGGGCCAAGTTTTTTTTTGCACCATTACTATATTACACATTTGTGGACAAATCCATTGTCGTTTTGACAGTGGGCCACAGTGCTACAGTAACGGGCTCCCATTTTGGGCCAGCCCGATTTTAGTTTTTTTTAAATTATTTTGTTTTTGTTTTTTTTTAATTTGTATGCATAAAATAGGAGGAAAAAAATATATTACAAAAGTTCCGATTTATTCAGATAAAAAAAATACCCGCGGAAACATCTTCGATACCTAATAACTTTAAAATAATTGATATGGTCACAAACGTACAACCCATTATATTAAAAAAAACCATATAGCAAAAAAAAAACACTTTAAACATGAGGCCCAACACATAAGCATATAAAAAAATTATTACTAATATACACATTTGTCGACAAACTAGCCTAAAATTCGCATAAAATGTGGCCCAAAATCTGACCCAAAGTAAAAAAAAATAATACAAACGGTCCCTCAACTTTTAACTATTTACGATTTTCTTACACAAAAAATCCCGTAAAAAAATTACAAAACCGTCCAAAAAAAAGGAAATATCCGGGAAAAAATTAGCCAAAAAAACCCAAAAATAGCCTAAAATCTGGCCCAAAGTAAAAAAAATACAAAACGGACCCTCACCTTTTAACTATTTAAGATTTTCTTATACAAAAATTCCCGTAAAAAATTACAAAACCGTCCAAAAAAAAGAAAATATTCGGGAAAAAATTAGCCCGTCCCAACGCAAATTTTTTTTCCCCGAATCATACAAAAAAAATAAAAAAAAATTGCTCTCATGTTAATATGTTGTGAAAGAGTAGAAATTAATTGTTCTCATGTTTACTTGAAAATTGTCTAACTATTTGCGGGTTCTTTTGCTTGTTTATACACATTTTTATTCATTTTACAAAAATTATAAACACACACTCTCCCTCTTTTCTCTCCCATGTCCGGCAACACACCCCCCCCCCCCTCCTCCGGCCAAGCACCGCCGGCTGATAAACTTTTCCTGCCGAAATCAAAAACGATCCCGCACCACCGGATCTATTGCATAGCACGAGCCTAACCGAGACTGTTTGGTTGATTGATATGTTATATTAGACGTGTATTGATTTTGTTCACATGGCATGTTACCGATATCTGATTTGTTATACTCCCTCCGTCCCTAAATAAATGTCCATTGTTGACTTTCGAAAGATCATCTTCTCAACTTTGACTTTAAATTATTTTGTTTGTGTTATATAATACTTGATGAAAATCATATCCATGAAAATACATTGAAAACTCAATCCATTCATATATTTTGCATCAAGTATTATATAACACAATCAAAATAATTTAAGGTCAAAGTTGAAGATGAATGACTTCGAAAGTCAATAGTGGACACTTATTTAGGGACGGAGGGAGTAAATATTTTTTCCTGAAATGGTCAATTGTATTACTAATTAGAAAATCAGTAACTTACAATGAGATGCAAACAGACTATATGGACATGCCCACATAGTCAAATAAAATGATTTGTAATAGTTAAGAGGACGTATATGTCGTATTACTTTTCATATGTAATTCCAATAGAGTAGAATTTCTTTTAATACTCAGCTTGATGTAATTAGAGATTAGAGAGATAAAAGTTCAATGAAGAATTGAAACAGCCGAGGCCCCTAAAAGATGTTGAAGACAAGGCCAGAAGAAATAAAGATTGGCATCATGTTACTCCAGCAACCGTCTTAAAATATAAGTGTCTTAAAATATAAGTCCACTTTGCTATTTTTGTTCGTCTCAAAAATTAATGTTCACTTGTTGTAAAACAACGGGCCAACGGGCCTAGTAGCGCAATAAGAACAACTAGCCGTGTACTCGCGCAATGCGGTGGCGGGTACCCTGTGACTAATATTTGTGGCGAGCAAATGTTATCCGGCTAAGCGTTTTTCTAAAGAAAAAATAAAGAATCTCTGCAGTAAGTACCAGTAAGAGTTGATGAGTGAAAGTGAAGATATATTAAGATACTATTTTTGCTGTAATAAAAAAACATTTTATGTGTGAATAGATATGAAAGGTTTGTGAGGAATTAATATTATAGATGCGGTTAACATTTTTAATAATCATTAAGATCGTAATGATTTAATGCTGTTAAAAAAACGTTTTTAATAATTATTGGAAGGCCGTTACAATGATGGTGTAAAAGCGATTTACCATTTTTATAAATTGTCTACTTCTTTTTTTAAGATTTGAAAATGATAAACTCGGACAAATTCAATAATTATTTTTAACAGTGAACAATCACAACATAATAAAAAAAAGAAAAAAGAAAATTACTGCAGAACGTAAGTAGTAGTTAAGTAAATTGAACAATTACAAACACCTCAATAATCACAAATCAAATATTAAAATTCTAACAATTCGACAAAATAAAACCCCAAACGGGTTATCATCATCATCATCGATCATTAATTCAAAACTACAATTACCAAATCACTAAAATAACATGATGAAAAAAAAACCAACTAAAAATCTCAGCCACTTCATCAAAAGTTAATAGATCCAGGATCACGAATGCTTTGCAGATCAATCATTAATTCACAAGACTTTATCCCTAAAAAATCTAAATCAATCAAACCTTAGCATTTAACATCAATGATAACATTTCTTGAAATCATCCTTGCAACAATTAACCATGATGTCATCAAACATTTTAACAAAATTATCCAAATCAAACATCTTAAACCCTCTTCATTCATCTCCAAAACCTTCATCACCTTTTTTAAAAAAAATGACGTAACCGGAATAAGAAGACCTCCATTTCTTTGGTACCCGTATTCCTCTTCTGCTTTGGTACCCGTATTCCTTCAAATCCATGATCATTAGCTTGGCAAACGGCTAAGACAATACGGCGGAATCGTGCTGATAGCACATTGATGTTGGCAAAGGTGGCGGCCCAAAAAAAAAAAATTAAACGTTAGTTCGGCAAAATTTGGATATGTAGACCAAAAATATGTGGTTTAAAAGAAAGAAATAGATATGTGTTTGTGTTTTTAAGAGAGAAAAATATAGATATGAAAATGGTGTATAGAATTATGTTAGTGTGCTAGGTTTTTAAACTCCGTAATTGAGTTTGTGGTTTACACTTAATAATGTTTTAGTGACCACATGAATGCATCACTTAAAAATTTTACTGAATTTGATGAAAATATCATGTTAGCAGTTACAAGTTGACCACGTATATGAGTCGTTACAACTTTATCATTTAATTGGTTGTTACATATTTTGGGGTGTTACAAGTTTTGGCTATTAAAGGATTTTAAAGGCTTTTAAATGTGTATGGAACATTTTCTAATGGTTTTACATCTTTCCCAATAAAGTAATTATTTTAACTTAATTTTTTAAGACTTCTAAAAATAGATGGGCTAAATGTTTTATAAAGTACGAAAAAGGTGTTTGTGTATTTAAGAGAGATAAAATAGAGAGATGAAAATGGTATAATAAATTTTGTTAGTGTGTTAGGTTTTTATACTCGTATTTGAGTTTGTGGTTTACACTTAAATGATGTTTAATAGACCGTTACAAATGGACCACATGAATGCAGCCGTTACAATTTGACTGAATTGATGACAATATTAATGTTAACAGTTACAAGTTGACTGTTTTAAAAAACGTATATGGGTCGTTACAACTTTACCATTTAATTGGTTGTTACATGTTTTGGGGTGTACCAGTTTTTGGCTATTAAATAATTTTAAAGGCTTTTAAATGTGTGTGATGAATATTTTCTAATGGTTTTACATCTTTCCCAATAAAGTAATATTTTTTACTTAATTTTTTAAGACTTCTAAAAATAGATGGGCTAAATGCTTTATAAAGAAAAAGAAAGGTGTTTGTGTTTTTAAGACAGATAAAATAGAGAGATGAAAAATGATTATAATTTTGTTAGTGTTTATTTTTATACTGTATTGTAGTTTGTGGTTTACACTTAAAATGATGTTTAATGGACTTTACAAATGTCCACAACATAATGCAGTAAGTTAACAAATGACTGAATAATGACAATATCAATGTTTAGCAGTACAAGTTGACTGTATTAAAAACGTATATGGGTCGTTACAAGCTTTACCATTTAATTGGTTGTTACATGTTTTGGGCTGTTACAGAGTTTTGGCTATTATAAGGATTTTTAAAGCAATTAAATGTGCAATGATGTCATTTATCTAATGGTTTATAACTTTCCCAATAAAGTAATATTTTTTACTTAATTTTTTAAGACTTTTAAAAATTGATGGGCTAAATGTTTTATAAAGTAGTATAGAATAGATATAAATTGTACCTATTACATGTGACATGTTTTTATAGTGACATTTTGTTAAGGATATAGTAAGATTTGCATTATTAAGGCATGATTATAGCAATATTGGGGAGCTGTTACTTTTTTTTCAGCTATTACAAGTCTTAAGGTTGGATGGATGCTACTTTGGTTTTATAGATCAAAAAGGAGAAGATGAAAAAGTGGAGAAAAACTCACCCAAGAGAACATCGAGCCATGGAAAAAAAAAGAAAGGAAAAGAGATACAGTCACAGCACATGTTGATAAGGTAGCATCGGTTTGCAACAGATGTGATCAATGCTAAAGAGTGGAGAGCAATGTGGCATCCATCATTCCTGCAAGAGATCGACAGAGACGTCGTGCGAAGCCGGTCTACAAACAGCGGCTGGTGACTGTCCCGGCGTGGTGGTAACGTCCGGCGTGGTAGTGACGTCCGGTGGTAGGGTCGGCGTGATGATGTGGGGGTGGTGGATGATAGTTTTTATGAGATGAGAGAATAGTGTGGTATTGTTTTCTTTTGTTGTGGTTGAAATGTATTTTGTATTATATTTTATAGTGAAAAAATGTAAAGCCGTTATTTAATGGTTTTTAAAGAAGGGTGTTCTAAGTTGTTTGGCATAAAATTTTTATTGCTTGCATAAAAAAAGATTTGTACATTTGTTTTGTAACTTGGAATGTAACAGCCTTTTTAATGGCTTTTAAAGAGGGTGTTAAATTGTTTGGCAGAATTTTATTGGTTGCATAAAAAGATTGTACAACGTGCATAAGGATTTGCACTACTTAAGACTTCTTTTTATAGTAATCTTTTTTACTTAAAATTTTAAGTACTTCTAATTTTAGAAATTGGCTAAATGCTTTATAAAGTAGTAGAGATAAGCAAGAGTATGGATGAAGAAGATAGAACTTATTATTGGTGGGTCTCACATTACATTAGGTGCCTCTATTTATAAGGACCTCAAAATCATTGGTATTAACTACAATATAAAAAGTTACAAGATTAGTCATAACAGTGGAGGTTACAAACCAATCATCAAGGTGTAGGTTACTAGTTAAGGGTATAAATGTTTACAATCATTACTAATAAATATTCATAGCATTCCCCCTTGATTGTACATCATTCAAAATATAATGAATACGCTTTGGATACTGCCTCATTAAAAACCTTGCTAGGAAAAAACTCAGTGGGAGAAAAACCATAGCTAAGGGAAAAAGAGTGCAGTGCGTATTTTCCCCCTCATGATTACTGAGCTCACTGAATTGACGCATTCTGATGCCATGTACCAATTTCTTGAATGTTAAGGTAGGGAGTGCCTTGGTAAATAAATCTGCTAGATTGTCGCTTGAACGAATCTTTTAGACAATAATACCACCATTCTTTTGCAAGTCATGAGTAGAAAAAAACTTTGGTGAAATGTGTTTGGTTCTGACACCTTTAATAAGCCATTCCTTTATTTGAGAAATGCATGCCGCATTATCCTCATGTAAAATTGTCGGTCCCTCATTTCCAGCATAAACACCACAAGATTCACCTATATGTAGTATAACATTTCTTGACTAAACACATTCTTGGCATGCTTCATGGATTGCCAAAATTTTTGCATTATTTAGATGAAGTGGATGCGATTGATTGCTTTATAGAAGGCCATGAAATTGCAGTATCGCCATGTGTGAATACATAACCCATTTGATACCTACCAATATGAGGGTCAGACCTATATCCTGCATATGTATAGCCAACTAAATTTGTTTTGGATGAGTTAGTAAAATATAAGCCAATTTTTTACCTTAAAGATATCGAAATATTTGCTTGATCTCATTCCAATGCCTCCTCGTGGGACATGAGCTATATGTTTCTAATAAGTTTAAAGAAAATGATATATCCAGTCATGTATGACTAACAAGAAACATCAATGATCATATGTCACTTAAATATGGTACTTGAGGACCAAGAATGTCTTCATCGTCTCTCGGAGGTCAAAAGGGTATTTTTCTACATCAAGTGACCTCACCGCTATTGGAGTGCTTAGTGAATATGATTTATCCATATTAAACCTTTTCTAAACCTTTTTCGTGCATGCTTCTTGGTGGACTAGAACTTTATCATCAAGATGTTCAATTTGCAATCTAAGGCAACACTTTGTTTTTCCGTGACCTTTCTTCTCGAACTCTTTCTTTAATCATTACATCGCCTTTGGAAGCTCCCCAGGAGTTCCAACTATATTTAAGTAATCAACATATACGGTTTTTATTACGTACTAAAATTCAGAAAACGCATCCACAAATAGAATCATTGTTGTAGCCTTCTTTCAACAAATACTCGTTTTAAAACTAAGCGCGATGTACCACCTGGCTCCAGATTGGTATTAACCCATATGCTTTTATTGCATAATGTCTCAGATAAGATGTTTCTCATATGCTTTAAGCATTAAAGATCACTAGCATGCTCCATGCATTTTATATGTTGTGATTAAATCTCAACATCACATAAGCTCTAATCATATATCTTTTAGACGCATATCAATTATTTGTCACATTGCTAGACTTATACAATATTAATATATGTTATTGGATCCACCACATAAACCATAAAGTAGGCATGAATCATTTCATAAGTCTTTTGCAGAAAATATATGTGCGCCATCACTTGTAACTTATGCATAATTTAATTTCGCTTTCTCATAAAGACCGATGCATATCAATAAGTTTTACATATTCTTATATACGGACTTCAATCCCAGTAACCATGTCTCGTCAAAAGAGAATTCAATATTTCATTAGTTCTTTGCGTCTTTATATCTTTTTTCTAACTTATTTATACATTTGCACTTCGTATGTTTAACCATCTACATGCACCACTTGAGGGGAAGTGTTTCATTACTACTGCTGATCTTTATTACTACTGCTAGTTTATATTTCTACTGCTCAAAGTCATTTTTCGTATTATGCTTCATGGAGGGTATTTTGAGTATTGGAAGGCTGGATTAGTAGTTGTGGTATATGATTTGTAGCTGTTATGATCCAAGTTGCATTTCTACAGAAGACCCCTATTAGATGATTACAAAAAGGGGAAGAAGATTACAAGTTTATTGATTTGCATCTTATTATGTGTGGTGGCATGATCATAAGCTAAGGGGAAGCTATCTACAAAGGAAGATTTTGTTTCATTCAGGGAGATGATTACATCTCAACTTCTCTATTTAAGGGGAAGTTCGTACACGACTTTGTTTGTTTTGTCTTCATCAAATAGGGGAAGATTGTTGGGAATTATACATTCCAGTATAATTGATTTGATGAGACAAAGTAAATACAAGAATGAAACAAGATTCAAACAAGAATCAAACAAGAAGGATCAAGTCGCAATTAAAGAAGTCTTCAAAGTATGGAGGGACTAAAGTGCAAAAGATAGGACTTCTATGTTAATTAGGATTCTTGTAAACCTAGGAATCTCTAGTATATAAAGAGATCCTAGGTCGTAGAATTAATCAATCCATCCATAGAAAACACAGACTTCTCCAATGAGAGTCTGATTACAAAGTGTGTGTGCTTTGTATATTAGTTAGTTAGTTAGTACACCATAGTAGTTGGTGTAACCCCAAGTTATAGGTTGGGGTAAATAGGAATCGTTCAATGAAAAATCTTGTTTGATAATATTGCTTTCTTATTATTCCGCTGCGTGTTCAATATTATCTGTAAAACGATCCTAGATGGGCTAAATGATTCTCTACACACAAGACGAACACTCTTTAATCGCGTAAAGGGGATTCAAACGACGATCGAGTGACGCCATAAGAATTAAACAATTGAGGGTTAAGAAAAGAATTAAATGGATAAGAAGAAAAAGAAGATTATTTTTGGTTTTTCGAGTTTTTTAAGCAACATATTTTATTAACGGACAAAATGAGATAAGACAACTTAAACCAATAATCAACTCGTTTCACGGTAGCTCTCTAAAAGAAAAACGCACAAAGGAGCGGAGGAGCGGGAAAGCGCGAAGCTATTAAAAACCTTCTCCTTTCGGGTCGTAGTTCCTCGGAACAACCCTCCTTATACCCCTCTTATAGTTTGTTTATCAATTAAAGGTGAGCCGTATTTCACAAGTGACACAAAGGCAAGTTTTAAATCTTTTGTTCGGGAACTTATTATGATAATGCTTCAGTTGAAAGCATTATATTGATGATGACTTTTATTTGTTTTTATGGGCAATGTTTTTATATTTTTGGTTTTTCTTGTTTTTATTTATCTTATACTAATACTAATAAAAGAAAATAAAAAATATTTTTTTGTTTTATATTTTTAATAAATAGAAGAAAATATTCACAAACGGAAAAATTAACTTCACGAGGGAAGGGTCTTCAAACACTAATCGTCAAACAAACACGAAAATCGTTTCACAGCCTCCCCGGCAGCGGCGCCAAAAATTGATTACACCCTTTTAATACATATAAATATAAATAAATATATAAATATATATAACAAAGAGGATAATATCAATGATAGTAGTATAGTAAACCGATTTCGGGCAAGTGATCACCCGGGTCGTTCTCCCAACGAGGCGTGCAATGGAAAGTCGAAAGTCGGTTTGAAATTTGATGTTTGAATAAAAAAGAGATTTTGATTGGTTTTTCTAATTCTACGGGAAAAACAAGTAAAGCAAACTAAAAACGAAAGTAATTAAAGCTAAAACCCTAAAAACGATAACGGGAATCCTAAAAAAAACGTGACTTAAAACCTAATTTATCAAAATTTGATCCTAAAATGATTTTTTAACTTTTTATAAATCCTAAGTGACTAAAATGCAAGAACAAAGAAAAGAAACCCTAAAACGATAGCAATTAAGGTAAAAAAAAAGAAGAAAAATGATAACGGGACCAAATCCCGTTCTTTAAAAATCAAAATTCTAAAAATTTAACCCTACGAATGCAAATTTAATTTTCCTAAGTCCTAAACGATAAAAGAAAATTTTAGAAAAAAGAATGATATTTTTTTGACTTTTATATTTTTTATTATGAATTAAAAACACTTTTAATGAAATAAAATGATTAAAAATACCAAACTATTTTATAAAAATCTACAAAATTCAGGGAAAGTGCATTAAACAGTTAAAATCCTAAGAAAAATAAAAAGGAGAAAACAGCTTATCGAAATAAGCCGTAAATAAGCCCAAAAGGGCTGATAAGCAAATAGGGGAAAAAAACCTAATAATAAACCCTTGCAACACCTACCAGATGGCCCTACTGTCCGATGGTAGAGTTGTGTGTGTTAAATGCTTTGGTTGAGAGGGCGTAGAGGTCATCTGGTTCGAGCCCTCTCACCCTTGACTTCTCCTTAATCCCAGTTTTTTATTTTTGAACATTTTTTTACAAACTTAAACTTAAGCTGGAAATAAGCAATTTTAATACTTGAACTTATTTTTGAAAAGTTCAAATACGCCCAGAAATTAGGCTTGAAACATGACAGAACCAAAAACTTTGCTTAAAACTTTAACAAACTAGCTGTTGGGTTTTAGCTTAAACCAAATAAGCTTAAAAAGCTAAACTCAAACCTAATAAGCTAAAACAGATAATCCTAAGTATCTAATAAGCATATCTAAGCAAAACCTAAACTAAATAAGCCACACAATAAGTAGAACTCTAAAAAGCACTTTAACACTTAAAATCTAAGCCATTTGAGCAAGGGCTCAGTGGGTTATCGCTACTTAGGCAAACACGTAATCATAGTATAAAATGTACACTTGCGTCCAATTTGTAAAACAAAGCATGTTCTCACCCCAAAGATGTAAATCATTTAAATAATTGTAAAACATGGGGCTATGAACTCACCTGAGTAGGTAGTCCTCTGTGAATGATAAATATATCCAAGTATGGCAAATGAATCACACCGTCAAATACCTAAGTAAATACGGCCAGTCTTAGTCTACAAGTTTAGGCTAATGACTTAATGCATAAACTATAATAATTTGCTAGTTTATATATACTGTTATCACTTGTGTGGTGGTGCACATGTTTATTGTATTTGTCTTTACTTGTTGGCTCTTGGGAAGGTATACGACTAAGGATGGATATCGTTAATAAATATACATTTATTAACCTGATAGTTTATACACCGATAAACTTTGACTTTAAATACAATAATACTTTTATTATATTAAGTCTAGTCCGACACTTCAAGTATTTATAAAATCATTTAAGTTTTATAACATACTTTTAAGTTTCTAAGTTTGACAACTTCAGTCCTTTTATGTAAGTTTGGTTAAATTATACTCTTTAACCCCTAACTTTCCAAGTTGTCACTTTTAGTCCTTTAACTTTACAAAAGTTATACTTTTAATATAAGTTATTCCAAAACAGCACTTTATGTTTGAAATATGTCAAAAACATTCCTTGGACTCATAAAAATCAATATTTACAGTTTACACCATCTAGTTTGCACTTTGACACTTTTAGTTCCTAAACTTGTAAAAATCACATTTTAAGTCCGTTTAAGTTCTACAAGTGCCAATAAGTTTTATTAAGCTCCAATAAGCCATATAAGTTGTGGAAGCTTATAAATAAGCTCGGATGAGCTTATTTAGGTTTATTGGACCTTATTGGGCCCGTTAAGGTCCAATAAGAAATTTAAATGTCCAATATAGTTTTCAAAAGCACATAAGCCCTTATTAATCTTATTTAAGCTTATTGAAACTGTTTTGCTTAATAATAAGCTCGGATGAGCTTATTGGGCTCGTTAGTCCAATAACCTTAACCCGATGGCTTTTAAATGTCCATTAGGGTTTCATATATGATCCAACTTATTTTTCTTATCTCAATAAGCACTTATAGGTCTGTTTTTATTGCTCATCATATTTATAAGCCAATAAGCTCGTTAATGGGCTTTTGGGCCCATTAAGAGTTCGATAAGGGTTACGCATGTTCAAGTTGATCCATTATAGGTCCAATAGCCTTTCTAGGTTTATAAATGACTCAATAAGCTGCATAAGCTGTGGTAGCTTATAAATAAGCTCGGATGAGCTTATATTGAGCTTATTGGACTCGTTAGCCCGATAATTCTAGCCTGAAGAGTCCAAAAAGGTTTATACATGATATAGCTTATTTTTCTTAGTCTTATTAAGTACTTAAAATTATAATTAAGCTATTTTTATAGTATGGCTTATTCAATAAGCTAATAAGCCTCGTAATGGGCTTTTGAGCCCATTATGAATCCGATAAGGCCTTTTTCGTGTATTACCAAACCAAACGAGTTCAATAAGTCTTATAACCCTTCAATAAGTTCAAGTGAGCTTATTAATAGGCTGTGGGCCTTAACTAACGGACTGTTTAGCCCATTTAACATTTAATAATGGATTGTTTGGCCCAACAAGGCCCGTTAGTAACCCGTTAAGCTTATTAGTGGTTCTAGGGTCTAATTAGAGTTTCGTTAAGCACATTAGGATACTATTTAATCGTGTTTTATCACATGTACTCGTTCTATACGCTAGTTTATATGTTCCCAAGCCAAGACATCATGTTTTTAAGTAAAGTTTACGTATAAACTTTAAGTATTGCAATTATAAGTGATAGCATTTACGTTGGTTTCCTTACTCGAAGTTAAATGAAAACGTTTAGCCCATATTAAATCATTTTGTACATAATTTACCGTGTCCTAGCACCACACAAGTCTTGTATACGTATTCATATGTACGTGTACCATGCATGGGTCGAACCATGCATGTTCATGCTCACGTTAACTTGTTAAACACAAGTTATTGTGACCCGTACGACTATATAAGAAAAAACAAATGAGATATGAATGTACACGAGTTAGGACTTGACTTACAAAGGTCCTAGCAATTTGTTTTTGAGTTTGGACGTGTGGAATGATAACCCAAATAGTATACACGATCGTATACCAAAACCAAGCTTCAAAGCTTATACAAATAACCAAGTCTTGGCTCGTATACTCCCTTATGGTTTGGTATGAAGACCCTAGCACAAATTTTACGTTCGAATAAGAATTGTGAGGGTGTTAGTCGCGGTTTATGACCCAAAACAAGAGAAGAAACAAAATGGTTTGTTTTGTTAGAGTGTTTGTGTGTTTATGAGTTTCAAGAAGTGCTATATGTCAAGTGTAGATGGGTATATATAGGCTTATGAGCTAGTTATCTTTCCTAGTTCCTACATTAACCAAAACCGTGCCCTATTAGGTGGTTTTATGGTTTCTAGTTAATCTCCAATGGTTTTGCTAACACCTCTTAAGTACACCTCTTAATTACATGATCAAGGTACAAGATTTACTAGGATTTTGAAGATCATATGTTGTGTATATGTTGTTGTTGCCGCGGGTATCAAAGGGGGCACAAAGGATCCAAAGTGGTTAATATCCAATGTGTATTAGGCTAGGTGGAGAGGTTTAATTAACCTAGGATATACATGTACTTAGGAAGATAAAAGGATATTTTCAAGTTGATTTGTGTATGGGACGTATAGAATTATGGAGGGAAGAAGGGTTTTCAAAATCTTGTTAAGATTATAATGGTACAAGTCTTAATTAAAAGGATATTGTATAATGTAGTGTAGGTATTCATTGTATTATGGTTTTTGTTTACCTATATTCGGCCATATTGGCTTGATAACACAAGAATTGAATTATTTTTGTGTTTAAGGTTTAAAGTGGGTATTGGTTTGAGTCTATGTAAGTCTAGGTATTTCCGGGGTGTGACTAAATGTATTTTATTGCGAAACGTAAGCCTTTTACGTGAGCAATAAAAATAAAATACAAATAGTTAATAATTATCTGCTTAATAATTATATAACACTTGATTGACGTAAACTTTAACTTATTTGGTGACCGTTTACGTTGAATGATTATTTCTAGTATACGCGATTTAGCTTAAAAGTTAAATTAGAAGTAAACGCGTATCGGACCAAAATAAATAGTGACGAATAATAGGAATCGTAAAATGACCTAAAATTGAGAAATGTTACAGTCTCCACCCGTTAAAAGAGCTTTTTCCTCAAAGATTAAGACCTTGTAGTGGATGACGAAGCCCGGTTTGTGAAAAGCTGTGGGTATTTCTGTTTGAACGAATCTTCACGTTCCCAGGTGAACTCAGGACCTCTCCTAGAGTTCCAGCAAACCTTAACCAATGGTATCCGGCTTTACTTTAATCGTTTGATCTTCCGTTCCATGATTTCAACGGGCTCTTCCACAAACTGAAGCTTATCGTCAACATGAATTCCTTCCAATGGAATGACTAGTGGTATGTCGGCGTAACATTTCTTCAGATTTGACACATGAAAAGTATGGTGAACCCTGCTCAACTCTTGAGGAAGTTCCAACCTGTAAGCATCCTTCCTAACCTTGGCTAACACCCTGAAAGGTCCAACATATCTCGGGTTCAACTTGCCCCGCTTACCGAATCGTACAACCCTTTCCAAGGTGAGACCTTGAGCATAACCCTATCCCCAACTTCGAACTCCATCGGCTTTCGCTTCAAATCAGTGTAGCTCTTTTGTCGATCCTGAGCAACTTGAATTCTCTGCTTGATCAGGACGATCTTTTCCGTTGTTTCTTGGATCAATTCCAGACTAGTCAGTTGAGCTTCTCCAACTTCGGCCCAGCACACAGGTGATCGACATTTTCAGCTATAAAGTGCCTCATAGGGTGCGGCCTTTATGCTAGCGTGATAACTGTTGTTATACGAAAATTCGGCTAATGGCAAATGTTCAACCCAGCCCTTGCCAAAATCGATGACGCAAGCACATAGCATGTCCTCAAGAGTTTGAATAGTCCTCTCCCTCTGGCATAGAGTTTATAACAATCATTTTGAACACAAGCATAGCAAAACATTTAGTTCATAGAACAATCACTACGATGCTAGAGCTACGAACCGAACCTTAACCATGTGCCCAACCTGGAGTGCTAACACTCCCAATACTAAGTACAATATGTCTCAGTATGCCCTCGTAAGGAACACACGTCTGACAGGTCGTTAGGCCAAAATAGATCTATTATTATTGCATTAGCGTTCACCGATTATCAATGATTGACGGTTCATGAAGGAAGGGCCACAACAAATCATTCATAGCAACGATCACGTAATAAAATCACATGTGTTCGATTTTTCCAAAACAAGCATGTATCTCCCTCGCGGGTTTTTAAAACATAAAAAGAATTAAATGCGAGGCTATGAACTCACCGTATGTAGATGATCAAAGGAGAAACCGCGTATGAGAAGATGACTCCAAAGATTAGTCGGGACCTATAAAGCAAGGTGCGACTTAGAATATTGTATAATATCATTATGATAGAATAATTATTCAATACTAGATAATAAAACACAAAACAAGAACAATATTGCACCACGACTAAAACAAAGTGTTTTTATAAAGTCCAATGATGTTTAACCTCTGGTCATACCCAAATAAACATCTACTAAGTCTCGCCTCTTAATTCCTATCTTAATCTTATTTGGCCACACTTTTCATTTTTTCCAATCCTAGACGTAAGAGTCAATTTTCTGGTTCTAGTCATTTTCAAAAGAGCATAAATCCTAAACCATAAAGGATATAGACATGAGGATTTCACCCCTGGAAAGGCCTTGAAGTCTACTTTTAAGAACATCAAGCCTAAAACTCCAAATGTTTACCAATTTCTAGAAAAGATCAATTTACTATGCTAACTCAAAACAGAAAATACCCCTTTTGCAGAATTTAGTCACAATAACCGGACCATATCTCTTATTTC
>BQNB010080217.1:0-29998 GCA_026074375.1 Tanacetum coccineum
CGCCCACCGGGGCATTAAAATTAATCACGAAACCCTAAGTTGTCCAATTTAATTCCTTGTAATTAAAGATTCTACACGATGGCTCGTGATGCCACTGTTGGGTTTTACAATCTAATTAACCATATTAATTAACACGAGTACGCAGCGGAATAAAGATAACATGTAGAATACATTAATTAACAAGAATAGAAGAAGTATACCTTTTAGCACGAAACGATACACCGTTTAAAGGTAACCGTAAACACCGTCTTCTATATACGCGTGTGTATAATACCACGCGAAACCACCAAGAATCAAAGTATGATTCCTCTAAGCTTCCACACACTATACGTTCTTAGCAAACGACGAGGTATGCTAGTACTAGTAGTGTATAACAAACAATGTTATTCGTCTCTTGAATCTATCAACTTACGAACAAATAATCACCAAAGGTGATGATCGAATTACCAAACGAAAATCTAAAGTATTCGTTTGGTTTGGGACGATCGGAAGACAAAACCAAAGACCCCGAAAGGTTGTTTTACACCCGGTCGACAAAAGGAAAAAGCACAAGGAAAAGTTTAGGGTTTTCAATCTCAAGTGTCACACCCATAATGAAAGATTAAACCCATATTTATAGAGCTAGTATCCCAATCCTTGTTGGACTTCTTGTTCTAGCCGACTAGGGATAAAAGAAAAGCAACCGAACCCTTTTGTCTTTGGTTTATTAATAATTAGTCCCTCACGTTCAACCATTAAACGTTTAACTAATTATTTAATACTCGTTAACTTTTAACGATCGTTTGTTATACATTTAATATATTACATTAATATATATACTCGTCATTTAACATATAAACGTGTGCGTCCCCTTAGGCTCGAGAATATTTCCGGACATATATTAATCATATATGGTCATAATCCAACAGCTCCCACTTGGACATGTATGAATAATATAATAACATTGGTAAGCGTCTAGCAACACGCCAATGCTCCCAAAAACATCCGAGTGTGGTTTCACAGGGCATGAACAAATGATTTATAAATTTACAATCCCTTTGTTTCTGATACCATGTTAAATTGGATATGGATCAATGTCATTCCATATTTAACGATTCTGTTTCTCATATATGAAGTAATCAAGATTACTGAAAATCAATGAGACATATCTTCTTGAGTTTTCAGGTACGGCCATACACACATCTGATTATTTTTATGAGGGGCCCAGTGGTATCTTCTTCAACAATTTGAAGGAACAAATTCTATATTAACTACAAGTGTCCAGTCATCATGTGGCATAAACCATTCTGACATAGCCCTTATTAGTTACCTTATTCAGGACAACTTAAACTATATCAAGAAGGGACACCCACATATGCTAAACCTACTTGCATCTCAAGTCTAAGGATTATGTAAATGAAATCACGTACAAGATTCACTTGATGACGTCGATCCATAAAGTGATATTCTTGTGGCGGGGAAATCCAATATTCATCTTATGAATATCATGTGAGTTTGGTGGACTCATCCTCAATATCTCCAATATCAGAAATCACTCAGAATTGTCTTAGTTTAACAATATTCCCATATTGTTAATCAACAACGGATTAATTTAGGATAATACATTTATTATTCATGGATTTAAACATGCAAATATAGGACACAATTTATAATATAAAAGAACAAAATACCAATGTATCATTATCATAAAATAAAATTGTTTTGCATCCCTTATCCAAATACTAAAACACATATCTACATGAAACTACTAGCAGGACGAAGCCCCATGCCCCTAGCATGTTGAGTAAGCTTCCTATTTGATAAAGCCTTTGTAAAAGGATCAGCTAGATTGTTATCTGTGTGAACTTTAAGTATCCTTATTTCGCCCAGTTCAACACACTCGCGAACATAATGATATCTTCTATGATAGTGTCTGGCGCCTCTCTGAATCCCCGGTTCATTAGCATAATGAACTGCAGCTGAATTGTCGCAGTACATATTCAAAGGTTCATTTATCATTGGTACTATACCAAGCCCTGAGATAAACTTCCTAATCCAAACAGCTTCCATGGCAGCTTTTGAAGCAGCTATGTATTCAGATTATGTAGCAAACATTGCAATGGTACTTTACTTGGAGCTCTTCCAATCCACTGCGCCTCCATTCAAAACGAAGACATATCCTGCTTGAGATTCGTGTCATCTTAATCAGGTCTGAATTCCAGTATCGCAATAGCATTCAACTCTAAGTTCTGTGCTTGGATTTCCACCATAACCAAGAACATATCTTAGGATTTTCTTAAAATACTTAAGAATGTTTTTTTCTCACAGGCTGTCCGTCGAAGTTCATCTGGCATTGTTGAAACAGGCTTGTTGAATTTGCGCGAACGCGCTTTGTACTTGAGATGCTCAATAAAGTCATGCCTCCGGACACGTATTCCGTCCAGGCCCCGTCTGGGGGTGTGACAGTTCACCTCTTTAGGCCTTTGAGCACCTTGTGATTTGTTCAAGTCAAGTCTTTCTTGCTTAGGAATTGTACTACGTTTGGAATTATCCATCTTTTATCTCTTTAAGATCTTATCCATGTAAGCATTTTGACTAAGTACAATTAATCGCTTCGATCTATCTTTATAGATTTTGATTCCAAGAATAAATGCCGCCTCCCCTAAATCTTTCATAGAAAAACACTTTCCAAGATAATTCTTTACACTTTGTAAACTTGGAATGTGATTACCCATGATTATTATGTCATCAACATATAAGATGAGGAATGTAACATTATCAATACTAGCCTTTTGATATACCATGGCTCATAAGATTTGATCAAACAATCTTTTTATTTTCCTCGTAAAATCTTTATTCCATCTTCTTGATGGCTCTTGCTTAAGTCCATAAATGGATCTTTGTAGCTTGCATACTTTTTTTGGATGTTTAGGATCAACAAAACCTTCAGGTTGTACCATATAGATGTCTTCATCAAGATAACCATTTAAGAAGGCTGTTTTGACATCCATAGTATAATACTTTTGCCACAAGACGAGCTTTATAGATGTGTACATTGCCATCCATGTCAGTCTTTTTCTTAAAAATCCACTTACTCCCAACGGTCTTACAATTAGGAGGAAGATCGACCAAGACCCATACCATATTGTCTATCATGGATTGCATTTCCGCATTCATAGCATCGGCCCACTTTTTAGATTCAGGATCTAACATAGCAGCTTTATAGTTAGCGGGTTCTCTAAGATCCCCTAAACTATGCTCCTCCACCTCTACATTTAGACATAAGCGGTTTAGAGCTCGATATGTCCTTTCAGACCTACGAATCGGAATCACTTCCTCTTGTGGTGGTTCAAAACCCTCCACTTCTTGAGGAATGTTGCTAGTGATTTCAGAAGGTGTTGTATCTTCTTCTTCTTGAATTTCTTCAAGATCTACCGCCCTCCCACTGATTTCTTAACTTATGAGACGTTTCTCAAAGAATTCAGCATACCTTGCAACAACAATTTTGTTTTTAGGTGGGAAGTAGAAATAGTAACCTATCATTTCCTTTAGGTATCCTATGAAGATACACTTAACAGATCTTTGTTCGAGTTTGTCAGGCATATCTCTTCACAAGAGCCTCACATCCTCAGACCTTTAAGTAAGACAAGTTTGGAACTTTTCCATACCACAGTTCATATGGTGTCTTATCTACCTTCTTTGTTGGAACCATATTGAGAATGCATGTTGCAGACTCTCGAGCATAATCCCAAAAGGATAAAGGCAGAGTTGTAAGATTCATCATAGATTGCACCATATCTGACAAAGTATGGTTTCTCCTTTCAGACACTCTATTATGTTGTGGTGTGTATGGAGGAGTAAGCTATTGAACAATTCCATTAGCTTTTAGATAATCTTTAAACTCTTGGCTAATGTATTCGCCACCACGATCTGATCGTATTGCCTTAATGGTCTTCCCGAGTTGATTTTCAACTTCATTCTTAAACACCTTGAATGTTTCAAAGACTTCATGTTTATGCTTAAGTAAATAAACATAACCATAACGACTATAATCATCCGTGAAAGTAATGAAGTAGCTAGCACCTTGTCTTGACACATGTCTAAGTGGACCACATACGTCAGTATGTATACAATTCTAAAGGATCTTTTGCCCTTTCGTTACTATGAGGAAAAGGTTTCTTTGTCATCTTGCCAGATAAACAAGATTCGCATTTATCAAAAGATTCATCATCCGTTGATTTTAACAGCCCATCTTGTTGCAGCTGTTTAATACGTTTCTTGTTTATATGAGCAAGACGGCAGTGCCATAGATAAGTAGAGTCCAAGTTACGCTTGACTCTTTTGTTGCTAACATTATAAATAGAATTAACGTTTGGTACAAGATCATGCATATCAATTTCATAAATACCATTACGAGCAATAACATTTAAATAAAGAACATCATTCTTAGAAACTGAAATTCCATAATCCGTAAAACATTGAACAAATCTATTGTCAACCAAATGAGAAACTGAAACAACACCTCTAGTTATAGTAGGTGCATAATAACAATTGTCTAAACAAATCACAAGGCCATTAGGCAAAACTAAGTCAAAACTTCCAATAGCTTCTACTTGTGCACGAACTCATTGCACCACTTAAAAGAAAGAGCTACTTGTTTCAGCTTCCTTTCAATCCTAATCTTGTTTTGTGATTACAAATTGAGTACCCGCAAACCAGTGTCATACACCCAGGATTTATTATTAGGGAAAGAAAATAATTCTATTATGAAGATACCTGAAGAACTGGCAGAGCCAACTTGCTTCTTTTTCTTTAACAACTCAGCAAGATAAACAGGACAGTTCCTTTTCCAATGTCCTACCTCCTTACAGTGGTGGCAGGCATCATCCTTAGTGTGGCGCTCAATAGCGGTAGGCTTAGGGGTTTTTAGCTTAGGGATATAAACTTCTTATCCTTTCCCTTGCTTTAACACATTATTATGGCCTTTTGCATTAACGATTTCTTATTGGCATTCTAGATTTTACCACCTCTAATCATCATTACTTGTGGTGTTTCAGCCTTTTTAGGTAAATATTTCTCATACTCAATAAGCATAGCATGAATTTCACCAATTGTCTTCCCCATGTTATGCATATTTTAATTTCTTACAAATTCCACAAAATCTTTAGTAAGGGCCATTTAGATTAAGCCTACTTTGTGATATCTTGTGGGAGTACATAACCAAGACGTTCCAGTTTCTCCACATATCCTTTCATCTTAAGGACATAGTCAGCAACTGGTTACCCTCTCTTGGTTTGCAAGCATGAAAGATTGGATTAAGTCAAACTTCTCCACTCCAGCTTGTTTCTCAAACATAGATCTAAGCTCTTGAATCATGTCATACGGATAGTGCAATTCAAATTGTCTATGTAGACCAGGGGTCATACTCCTAAGCATGAGACAAGCAATCTCAGTATGAGCATCATATAGAGCTGTCCACTGAGCAACAATATTTGGTTCAGCAACAGGCTCAGGAGCAGGAGGTAAACGCTGTTCAATGACATACATTTTCTTCTCGACTCTCAAGACTAACTTAAGTCGAGCAAACCAGTCATTGCCAGAAAGTTTTTCCTTTTTAAACATCGACCTGAAAGCCGAGTGGTTTTTGTTTTTGAACAGGTTGTGCCATCTACATAAACATAAAAAAGGTTCAAGAATTTTGTATTTACGATATTTAATCCTTGAAGAAAATTAATTAACACTTTTATTTTAATTAAACAATTAATTTTTCTATGTGTTAGGAACCAACTTCACATACTCACTCCAACATCATTGATTGCTAGTGAATGGTGTATTCAAAAGGTAGTCAACGATTGATAATTCACAACTAATTGCAATTCTTAATCCATATGGGTTACTTTATTACAATTATATATAGTAAGATGTTTCTATCCCATCTATTGCCGCGTGTTAACAGGTATAACCTCAACAGATAAGTCGTCCAATCAAAAAAAGTAATTATGTAACATCATCGGTCTCACGAAAAAAGCATATAATTACCTTGCGATTGCATGAGCTATGCCAAATAGACTGAAATTCACCCAAAGTCTATGCAACCTTCTAAAAATGCATGGTTCACCCAAAGTCTAGACTTTAGGTGACTTTCCGTCTATTTGGCACAACTCACTTGTTTCCTTTGAAGCTAAATTTTTGCTATTACCCGTTTGAGATAGGAATATAAAACAAATTGACCTATTCAACAATAAGGTAACTATAACTACATGGCGTAATGGTATACGAATACTTCGATCAATGTAGCAAAAAACCGCCATTTTTCTAAATCAATGAAGCGATACAGAGAGTTGACACATAGAAAATCAGCTAAATGAATACTCTTTATACATGCCTTCTGCTCGAGGAATACATCTGGCAATTCAACTGCTTGTGCAAACAGCTCTCTTGCTTAATTCCTTTTTTCTGTTTCAACTTTTTTCTATACGACTCGACTATGACACTTTGTTATAACTCTGCAAGTGCTGACCCTTTTCAACCAATTAGCCGCTTATTTTTGCTATAGTGCCACCTTTTTCCTTGCTTTGCATACTGGTTTCTACAACAGTCGATGTCCATTCCTCATATTTGTGGTTATCCTGGCATTTACGCTTCTTGTTGGCTGAAACCTGTAGCAGATTATGGAAGGAAACATAAATTAGTTTGATAACAATAATTTGGCATGAGTTTAAATTATATGCTATGTTAATTGTTTCCTATAGAGATGAGAAATAAATCAGTGTGAATGGATTTAAACTAATGAAAAAAGGAGGCTTTGCTTGCTCTAATAGGCCAAACATTCAGGTTGAGGTCAGGAGAGGTTTCACAGATTGATAGATAATTGTATCGTAACGAATACCTTCACACGCATAATGAGTTGTGGCACAGGTTCTTTAAATGTGGCACTTTCTCAGCTTTAATCTGATCCTTAGCGAGCTCTTCGGCTTTCGGTTAATCTTGAGCCAACTTCTTAGCTTTGGAACATCTAATGTAGCAAAAACACATATCATTCTCTCCACGTGTGTGGCAACGTTGATTCATCAAATAGAAACCAACATCTGAAATGCATCCCTCCACAATTTACATCGATCCATCAAATAAGAACCAACTTGCTAAAGCATCATTACTTTCCCCAAACCTTTACATACAGTTGGTTTCTTATCTGAAATGCATTCCCCTATAATTTACATGGCTGTCATGCTTAGTCTTAACCTAAAAGTTGTTATCATAATTTTATAAGTACCATAAAAGCACTTAAAGTCCTAAACGACCAAACTAAGCTAAAAGTAAAAAACATAACGGATCTTAATCGTGATATGTTGGCACTATAATTCTAAACTCACTTCTGGAAACAGCCGACATCAAAGATGTTGGGTTTTACGATCTAATTAACCAATTAATTAACACGAGTACGCAGCGGAATTAAAGATCACATGTAGAACACATTAATTAACAAGGATAGAAAATGTATACCTTTTAGCACGAAACGATACACCGCTTAAAGGTAACCATTAACACCGTCTTCTATATACGCGTGTGTATAAATCTTTATACCACGCAATACCACCATAATCAAAATATAATTCCTCTACGTTTCCACACACTATACGTTCTAGCAAATAACGAGGTATGCTAGTACTTAGTGATCTTGAACAAACAATCACCTTCGTCTTTGATTCAATCAACACACGAACGAAATCGATGTAATAGCTTGTGGTTGTCGAACGAAACCCTAATGGGTGTTGAATTCGATCGCACGCCACTAGCAGCACGCAAAACAGAAAACCTTGAAGGTGTTCAAGGTTCGGTTGAGCAGGAGGAACACAAGGATGATTTTAGGTTTAGGATTTGATTTCGGTATATCAAATAATGAAAAACCAAGCTCTATTTATAGCCCTAAAAATAAATCTCCTAATCCTATTAGGAAACTATGTTTCCAGCCGACTAGAACAAGGAAAAGGGTCAAACTGAAAATTCATTTTTCTCAGTTTTGCGTATTAAGTCCTTTAACTTTTAAAGACTTAAATCTCGTTAACATTTAACGATTGTTTGTTTAAACACTAATTAATAGATTACTTATATATACTCGTTATTCTACATATAAATGCGTGCGTCCCCGTAGGCTCGTATAATTCCCGGACATATATTAATTCATATTTGGACATAATCTAACAAAAGACAGTTGGTTAGCCAAAATTGAACCTGCTACTATCGTTGCCAAAAGCCTTGCATCGGATCCTGGCGACTGTTCGCTTGCACCCCTCATTCCAAGTAAGTTCAAGCAAGTCGGTTGTTATGCTAGTTGGGTCCCGCCTTCGACCGTACTGACCTGCAAGAAACTCACAAATGACCAATTAAAACAACATAATGACTATTCCTTAATGATAATTGATTTTTTTCATTTCAATATATTATACGTAACTTTAAAGGCGTTCTTCAAACCGTACCCAACCCAAAAACGAAGTGTAGCCATTAAACCATTTGTCATCGTTATCACTAATCTTGCATAATTTATAAGTTAATCTAATGGACCAATTTTTATTCCAACTCTTAGTGCAAAAAGTCTACTGTATAACCCATCTATAGATCAGACACAAAATCTGCAAAATCTTAAAACAAAAGAACACACAATCAAAAAGCAAAAGAGCCATAAAACAAACCTTTTTATCAGCGAACTTAAATGAAGCTTGGAAGTGAAATTGACCAATCCTGAATCTAAAAAAACAACACAATACAAACATTCTTAATTTTCATCATAAGCAAAACTATAACATGATAAACAATGAACACAAACAAAAATATCAGTTCTAATACTATTGCCTTCGAGAAACAAAATAACTACGATTTGTGAATCATAATGTATATAATTAAAAACAGTACGCAAGTGTTTATATGCTAAGGTAAATAAGCAACACTATAAAATTTTCAAACCTTATCGTAGATCTTTTTGAACCACCGGTCTGTGGAGAGCCGCTTGAAGATGTTCTCCGCCACACTTTCTGCTTCTTTCCAAACACCACAACTTCCCCACTTTGAATGTTAACACTTGCATATCATCAAACACTTATCATTAATATTGATACCTATTTTCATTCTAAATGTAAACTTATAAAAATCAATAAATCCGAAAAAAAAAACTAAAAAAAGACCTAAAAATCTTCTAAAGTCGAGTCGGTGTGGATGATACATCCGGAAGAGTGGATGACGGTTTTGGAGACGGTGCTATGTTTGTGTTAGTGATATACATCTGAGTCGGTAGGTAATTTTGTAAAGGGGTTAAGCCATAAAATAGCATCGAAAATTTTTAAATTTATCGATTTGGTACGTGTACTCTTTAAAAGCTGTACAATAGCAACGAACTTTCAATAAGTGTGTCGATATGCACATTTTGATCACGTGTCACATTATAAAATGGTGCCACGTGTCAGCCTTTCATGTACGACACGTCATCAAACTTTGCATATCGGAACACTTATTGAAAGTTCGTTGCTATTGTACAACTTATAAAGAGTACATGTACCAAATCGATAAATTTAAAAAAGTTCGTTGCTATTTACGGCTTAAACCCTTTTTATAAAATAAGCAACTGGATATGGATCAACACTAATGGGCCAAATAAACTAGCCCAACTACCAAAACACGGTTGGTGTCGTATTTGTAACGAATAGAGGTGTACAATTTAAAACCGGGAAAACAAAAAAAAAAGCCAGAAACTTGTATTATTTTTTTTTAAACCGGTTTTCCCTCAATCGAACCGGCGGTTTTTGTAACCGGTTTAAAAAAAAAACGACAGGACCGGGTTGGAAACCGTCTATAACCGGTTTTTAACGAAACCGTTTGCAATAAAAAACCGTTGACTAACCCGAACCAAATTTTGCATTTTCTATATGAAAAAACCGGTTTATAACCGAACCAGTTTTAGTCAAAACCGGTTCTTTGACTGGTTGAACAACAAACCGGATTGGTTATAAAAACCCGAACCGATTGTTAAAAAAACTGAAATGTTCACCTCCTATACACCATTTATAGTATATCTATGAAAACGTCTTAATCTAAAGGGCTAGATTATGAGGTTTTTGCACAACATAATGATAACTGATGGTCACATATTGAATATTATTATGGTTGCTGCATATAGTATATGGGCAAAAACATTGACAACCTGAGAAGTTTGGAGCCTTTGCTTTGAGTTCGTTCTATAGAACTTTATGTAGTAGTATAGACCAAAACTAAATTAGTAATATACACATTGACGGACAAAAACGATGCCGTCTTGAACTCGGGCCAAAAAATTGTGCCTTCTAATGTAAAAGAAAAAATTAACTGCCGTCCCATAAGAAAAATTGGCAAAAGTAAAGAAATTAAAAAACTCTGCCGACCATATAGAAAAAATGAAATGATTTTTTTTTTTAAATTATTTTGAGTTTTTGAGTTTTTTTTTTAAATTTGTTGCACAACATAGGGAAAAAGGAAAAAAAATCATTACAAAAAGTTACGATTTATACTTTCAGATACAAACAAATACCCGCAGAAACATCTTCGATACCTAATAACTTTAAAATAAATCGATAAGGTCCACAAACGACAACCCTATATAAAAAAAAAACATATGCAAAAAAAACAACACTTTAAAACATGAAGCCCAACACATAACCATAAAAAAAAAATTATTACAATATACACGATAGTCGACAAACTAGCACTAAAATTCGCATAAAATTCCTTATTCATTTTCAAATTAGTATTAGTAATATACACATTAAAACGATGCCGTCTTGGACTCGGGCCAAAAAATTGGGCTAATGTAAAAAAAAAATTACTGCCGTCCCATAAGAAAATTTGGGCTAAAGTAAAGAAATTACAAAATCTGCCGGCCCATATATGAGAAAAAATGAATGGTTTTTTTTTATTATTTTTTTTTAAATTTGTATGCACAAAGTAGGAGGGAAAAAAATATTACAAAAGTTCCGATTTATTCAGATAAAAAAAAATACCCGCGGAAACATCTTCGATACCTAATAACTTTAAAATAATCGATATGGTCACAAACGTACAACCCATTATATTAAAAAAAACTCATATAGCAAAAAAAAACACTTTAAACATGAGGCCCAACACATAAGTCATATAAAAAAAATTATTACTAATATACACATTTGTCGACAAACTAGCCTAAAATTCGCATAAAATGTGGCCCAAAATCTGGCCCAAAGTAAAAAAAATACAAAACGGACCCTCACCTTTTAACTATTTACGATTTTCTTACACAAAAATTCCCGTAAAAAAATTTACAAAACCGTCCCAAAAAAAGAAAATATTCGGGAAAAAATTAGCCCGTCCCAACGCAATTTTTTTTCCCCGAATCATACAAAAAAAGAAAATATTAAAAATTAGCCCCGCCATAACGCATCGCCCAAAAAAAAACCCCGAAACGTAAAAAAAAATTATTCAGAAAAAAATTAGTCCCGCCGCAACGAGCGGGTTCTTTTGCTTGTTAGTAATTACTAACGGAGAATTATAGACATACTTTATCTTGACAATTAATTATTAGTACTTTACTTTGAAAGTCATATATAGGAAAGAGCAATTACATAAGAGTATCAATCAACATCCAAAATGACAAATTTCCCTTCAACTACAAGTGAGAAACAATGGTTTTAGGTTGGGTTAATTTCATATTTGCCCAACCAAAACATCAAAATTCCACCCAAAACACTTGTTTTCAATGCACAAGTACAATGCTTTTAAAGCATGTGTTGGAAAAATATAAAATTTGATGTTTTGATTGGGTAAATATGAAGTTGACCGGTTTTAACGTTCGTATATTATAACTTCTTTCTAGTTTCTAATACTCCTTTTTGTCATAAATTTATTGTTATCATACGGGTTTTGCCAACCACCACACTTGGGGTGGTGTTTAAATATGCCTTAATTGAAAAATAAACAATCAATGAACACCAAACATTTTATGTTTAACATCACATTCTATGCTTAAATGAATAAATGTGTTTAATTATGGAATATACTAATTTATTTAATGATAAATTTTTATTTAAGTTTAAACACCACCCCAATGGTGGTAGTTAGCAAAACCTTTAAAAAAGTAGAATATTATACTCTTCTACCAATCAAATGTCATATTCTTAGCCACTAAACTCTCTTTTAATTGACTGAGACAAAAAATGAACTATTATTTTAAAACATCCTTAAATAAAAACGAAGCCTATAGTTTTAAGACAAAAAGAGTACCTACTATGCCGTTCAAAAAAATGTCAAATACAATGGTACTATCGCAATTATTCATAGGGTAAAAGCCATAGAATACCAACCTACTTTCTGAAACTTACCACAATGAACCATTTATTTTTTTATTACCGATATGACCAATGTATTTTCAAATTATTTTTCAACTTGAACAAAACGTATGTACCGTTAGTTATTATGTGAAAATCGTTAGTCGAATTTAGCTAACGATGTTTGAGAAGTTCAAAATGCGTCCTGGGGTTTAATATATTTTTCTTTTTTTCGAAAAAAAAAATTTCGAAATTTTTATAAAAAATTTTGAAAATTTTTTTTTTTTCGAAAATTTTTGCAAATTTTTTCGAAAATATATATTTTTTTCGAACATTTTTTTTGAAAATTTTTTTTTTTTTTTTCGAAAAAAAAAATTTAGAAATTTTTATAAAAATTTTAAATTTTTTTTTTTTTCGAAATCTTATTTTTTTTTCGACATTTTTTTTGAAAAATTTTTGAAAATTTTTTTTTTTTTTTTCGAAAAAAAAAATTTCGAAATTTTTATAAAAAATTTTGAAAATTTTTTTTTTTTCGAAAAATTTTTGCAAATTTTTATAAAAAAGAATTTTCAAAATTTTTTTCTAAACTTCTTTTTTTCGTAAATTTTTTATGTGTATAAATTTTTTTTCGAATTTTTATTATAAAAATTTTCTCGATAGTTTTTATAAAAAATGTGTAAAAAATTTCGGAAAAAAAAAATATATTTACGAAAAAAAATTTCGAAAATTTTTACACATTTTTATAAAAAAATATCGAGAAAATTTTTATAATAAAAATTCGAAAAAAAATTTATACACATAAAAAATTTACGAAAAAAAGAAGAAAAAAAAAAAAAAATTCAAAAATTTTTCAAAAAAAATGTTCGAAAAAAATATATATTTTCGAAAAAATTTGCAAAAATTTTCGAAATTTTTTCAAAAAAATTTCGAAAAAAAAAAAATTTTTCAAAATTTTTTATAAAAATTTCGAAATTTTTTTTTTCGAAAAAAAGAAAAATATATTAAAACCACAGGGACGATTTTTGAAACTTCCTCAAACGATCGTTAGCTAAATTGACTAACGTTGTCACATAATAACTAACGGTACAAACGTTTTGTTCAAGTTGAAAAATAATTTGAAAGTACATTGGTCATATCGGTAATAAAAAAGTAAATGGTTCATTGTGGTAAGTTTCAGAAAGTAGGTTGGTATTCTATGGCTTTTACCCTTATTCATAACATAATTATATTTTTTTGGACGATAAATTTTTTATAATAACAATAGCAAGTAAAATGATGCAAAATTAACGAGAAAAGTTTTTTCATTTACAAAAGATGTGAATTGGCTGAAACACTCTGATTTGGATGCCTTTTGGCACCAGCTATTGTCCATACATAAGAAATAACCACTACAACATTGGCCTTTTTCCCCGGCGACAATTCGGGGCTTTCCCCATCAACTTGTCGCTGGGGAAAGTTCGTTGGGGAAAGCTCGCAAGGGATACGTTCCCCAGTGACAATCCCCAGCGACAAGGTGGGCCCCACGTATTTTTCAGTCAAACAACTAGTGCCACCGTGGCACACATTCCCTAGCGACATGTCGCTGGAGAATCTCAAAGTTAAAATTAAGTAATTACGGCCCTAATCCAAACGAGTAATTAATTACCGGTTATCCCCGGTGACATGTCGCCGGGGAAAATTCTCTCTTATGTTGACTTGTCAACGCAATGCAAAGAAATTGTCGTTTTTTTTCTTGACTATCCCCGGCGACTGTCGCCGGGGATTATGCTGCATATTTTTTTGTTTGAACTATCCCCGGCGAAATGTCGCCGGGGAATAGTCTGCATTTTTTTAAAATTGCAGCCTGCATAGCAGGAGATTTCCAAATTTTTTTCGGATTTTTTCTCGAAAAAATCTACCAAACATCAAACCTGTATAAACTCATCACAACTTGTACCAAAACACAATATAATATAACGGATCAACGCGATAAAAATACATCACAACTTGTACCAAAACCAATACATAATAAAGCTAAATCGTCAAAAATCCGAATAAGTCTACAAAACGTTGCTTCCTAGTCATAAACGGGGCTTACAAGTCAATATTCAACATGATAGGATATGGAAACAAGTGTTTACATACAGGTCGCCAAGATGAACATAAGATGAACATAAAGTAGGATAGGGAAGCAATGTAGCATACTAACCCATATATAACACAACTAACTATCGCCATCGCCATCCTCATCCTCGTCTTCCTCTAAGTACATTGAGTCACTTTGAAAAGACTCGTCATGAAATCCAACCTTTTTTTGTAAGGACCTGTTGACCATGGCTTTCAGGACGCGGCGTACTGGACCGGCTTGTTGCCATGCGGCAATACCCTACCAACACCGGGAATGTGCCCGCGCTGCTTACCCCTTCTAGCAAGGCGATTGATCTCATCATCGGTGTAGGTGCCCGTAGCCTCCAACCTCCTCATCTCCTCCTATGGTATGACAAAAACACAAGATAGTCATATAGTTAGTCGGGTTGCTACTTTAATTCTGCGATAATCATTAAAGTGTGCTTTGAAATAAAACTTACGTATATACACGGGTCCCTCATGACCCAAGGAATAATCCCCGTTAACAGAGCGTGACCATGAAGAAGGGTGTCATGATCACCGAGTACCCTAGTGCCTGAGCGCTGCCACTCTGTACATACACCACACATATAAGATGAAACAAATTAAAAACGACAAATTAACAACACACCAAAGCGTATAATCAGATATATATGTATATATGTATACATGTATGTAAAATAATTAAAATGTTTATTACCATCTGATCTCAAAGGCGAGCAATTCGACTCGGGATCCCTGTCGAGATTATTCACCGTGACTCCCCTTTGCCCGGTTTTGCCGATTTGAGCGCTTCGGGGCAATGTTCCTAGGATCATTCTAAAACTTGATATACTTTTCCCACTCTTCCTGTCGTAATGTCCTCAGGACGTGCCCGCCTGATCTTCTCAACATCGAAAGTCCCGGTCGTGGGGTCTATAACCCAATGCTGGGTCTTGAAAGCAGCCTTGTTGGTATTGTACGCCTTTTGCAAGTGTTGCTGGATGCCCGCGTTGATCTCTGTCCAATCGGGGGATTCCATGTGCGGCCTTAGATCAAACTGGGTCTACAATCATATACAACAAAATGAAGACAGAAGTACAGATATAACTTTATCTATTTATTTAAATTTTTTTATTCATTTATTTATATGATATAAATAAATAAACGAATTTAGATAAATATACACAATTAAATAAATGAACACGATAATGAAATAAACATAAAAGGATAACTGACCCCAATATCTGTAATGAGCGCCGCCTTCCGCTCCTTCTCTTCAACAGAGACCTTCAGCCAAGAAGGGTAGTACAAATGCACACCCCTAATGACCTCCCCGATGTAGCTAGACCAATGAGCCGCATGGTCACCGAGAGCATAACTTTGTTTTTGTCCACGCCGCTCAAACCGGAATCGGACGGGGCCTTTCTTATCCGTGACTTCCTTTAAGGAGAGGTTCCAGGTCTTGTCACGGGTATTCAGCCTGCCCGCATTCCCTCGCCCAAATTGGCTTTTCGTTTGCCATTTGCCTTCCAAAATCAATGAGTTGATAAAGTCATAAAAATTCAAGGCAAGCAAGTTCAATATATGTATCAAATTTATGCTTGTATTACAATAATCCAGAAATTCTTACCTCGGTTAGCAAAGCAACCCATGCAACCGCTGGGTACATGGTGTGGAGGGGGACGATCCTCACCGCCGAAACCCGTCAACCCACCGAGCCGTGGGACCAAGCAACATCGTAAAAGGTACAAATAGCATAACATATAGAAATTCATGAACAAAATAATATAAGCATGCACAAATCCAAATACATACATATACAAATAAATATACATATTTAAACATAACATATAAAAATTCATGAACAAAATAATATAAGCATGCACACATCCAAATACATACATATCCAAATAAACATACACATTTAAAACAATCTACAACAATTTCAATTCATTCAATCAAAATATAAGCGCCTTTTGCAGTTACAACTCAAGATCAATCTTCTTCTTCACTAGAATAAACTTTATCAACACCATCATCATCATCATTGATGAGGTCTTCATCATCAGAATCTGCTAAATCATGAGGAAGGGCGTCTTCATCATCAGTAATATCATCGTCTTGGTCAACAACATCAATGATATCTGGCGGTGCGTCAACTCTGTGATGAACCATACTATATACAAGTCGCATTATCCAAGTCTAAATCCACAACTAGTAGAAATGGGAGATCAGATGTTGTCGAAATGTATAATATCAGGATCGTCTCTACCACGATAACATCCCGCGAAAAACTTTTATATGATTAACATGTTCGACGACCTTTTCCCATGGGTTTTTGGCCTTATCCTCAAGGTATAAGACTTGTTTACTTGTGTACAGAATGAATTGATCATCTTTAAAACGCCTCACCTTCTAAATTGTAGAATGTGTCATGTTGTTTCTAAGGACAAGACGTTTGACTTTACGTCCTTGGTTGCGAGTGTCGAACCACTTAACTCGGAACAACACAACTTTGAACAACAAATACTTAAACTCGAGGATTTCTTGAAGCTGACCATAATACATTTCTTCGTCAGGGCCAGGCGAACAAATGCCGCTGTTTTGAGTATGCGATGAATCATCGCGGCTGTGCACGGCATGCCCACATCCGTCGACTTACGCAAGAGTTTATTGAGATTATGCAGTTCCCACCCCCCCCCATATTGGTCCATAACCAAAGCGCATAACAACCTCTCTGGTTGTGCTAACCTTCTGGGTCTTTGTCAAGTTCACAGAGAAGTTGACGGACTATGAATAATAAGGATTAGATACAGAGACACAAAATATGATATTGTTATTTTTACAGTTAAGTACACAAAATAAGTCTAAGTTTACCTGCGACCCAAACCACTCGGGGAATTCTTCTTTCATGTCTTTGTTAGGAAATAAACTGAAAAACGTTCATGGTATTAGAATAAGTCGTCGAAATGATAAGTTAAGAAAAAGAAGTTTCAAAATAAAAAAACGCGTACCTCTTGAACTGGGACCGGTACGTGTCGATCTCAGGACTGTTGTGAAGTACATACCATTTCACTTTCTTCAACTTTTGGGCATCAAACCGAATAACCGACCGTAAACCAATCGATTTACATACCGATCGGAACACCTGAAACTGACACGTTGGGGGAGGGGGATCCACATTACGGTCGGACGATTAAATTTCGTGGTAACATCCCGAAAATAATGAGAACTGAAAGTCAATGCTTCTTCTGCAACATAACCCTCCGCAATCGAACCTTCCGGCTTAGCTTTATTTCGTACATAACCTTTTAGCTTCTTCATGTATCTTTCAAATGGAAACATCCACGGGGGGCGAATAGGCCCGCCTTCAAGAGCCTCTAGAGGTAAATGGATAACCAAGTGAATCATAATGTCAAAGAGAGCAGGAGGATAAAGATCTCCAAGGTCGCACAGAATATTGACCACCTTGATCCTAAGCTCAACAGTCATCCTCCATCAAATTGTAAGCAGATTTGCTAAACAAGGAACTAGCTCGATTATTGGTTTTTGCAATCTTATCGGGCAAGTAATTTTGAAGTCCGTAAGAAGTAAATTTGCATCATTATCTGACAATCCATGAGAGCATTCAGGCCCGTATATTGGTATCATTATCGGTCACAGTTTGTGCTTGAAGCATGATCCGAACCCATCTGGTAGTTTAACTCCTTTGATGAACTGAACAAAACTATTTCCGTTCTCTGTGTGAAAAGAATACGCAGCCCGAGCTCATGCACTTCTCGTTTTGGTTGGCGAGCCACCAGAGCCACTTCGAATGCCCAACCTTTGCAAGTCTTGTCTTGCCTTGGCGGTGTCTTTAGATTTGTCATTCATTAACAAAGTGTTCAAGATGGCCTCCAACACATTTTTTTCGATATGCATGATGTCTAAATTGTGTCTTAAGTGTATACAAAACCCATACTAAAGCTCGTAAAAAATTAGACCTTAGTCCAGTTACACTCGACAAAACATTGCGTTTTTATCTTCACACCCCCATAACTTGGATGTTTACCCGTCAGACGCGTTGGCAATCTATCAAGCTGAGCCAGGATTTCATCCCGGCCAAATTCTTTAGGAGGATCTCTGTTATCGGTTTGGCCATTGAATTCACGTGAACTCCTCCATTTATGGGGCTTCTTTAAGAATCTTCTGTGGCCAACATAAGCTGTTTTGCTTAACACACGAACAGATGGAGTGTCTTTATTACATGTAGGGCATGCCTTGTAACCTTGCCCACTCCACCCAGACAAACTACTTCGAGCAGGAAAATCATTGATGGTCCATAAAACCATCGCTCTCATATTGAACTTCTGGCCTGAAGCAACGTCTATAGTCTCGACACCTTTCCGGTCCCATAAAACCTTTAGGTCCTCAATTAAAGGCCTCAAGTAAACATCAATGTCCTTGCCCGGGGATTTAGGGCCAGGAATTAACAACGTCAGCATAAAAGAACTCTCTTTCATACATAACCACGGAGGCAGATTGTATGTCGTCAATATCACCCGGCAACATCCTGTAGAAAAGCCTTACTAAGTGCCGAACGGATTGAAACCATCACGCCAACCCTAGTCAACATTTCTTGTTCTTTGTAAAATCCAGATACTTGTGTCAAATTCTTCCATGCACTAGCCATCAACCGGGTGTTTGCATCTTAACCGGGCTCCGTAAACTTTTCAGTAGCATGCTAAATCATTTCTTTGGCAGAGTGACTAACTTGTACAAAACGTTGGAGTCTAGAATGATCGGAAATAACGCAACAACCTCTAAGGAACTTCTTCCCGGTGTGTTACTGTCTTCCATCTACGTCGTATTACAACATCGGACATACATCCCAAATCTTTGTTATCAGTCTCCACCGAAATAAGCAGCAATCGTGTTTACAAGCATGTATCGACTCCTCGTACCCTAACACCATCCGTTTTAAATGTCTTCTTTATAGCATAGTAGACGGTGGGAGCATAATCCTTACTGATGAGGAATACATTTGGAAAAATTTTAAAACATTTCATTGAAATATAATCAGTCAATATACCTTAATCTAAAAATAGGTTAAAACATGCCATAAAGTCTAATCGAGTCACATAGTCACAACCAGGGTAACAGCTCCTCATGGCAGCTGCTTATAACTCTACCAACTCGTTACGTGTCGCATGAGTCGGTTTTCGTTACTTGAACTCACCAATATCTCCTTGAGTTGGCTCATTGTGTTCATTATTCAGAGGAATATAGCTAAGATCATTAAGTAACGCTGTCATGTCACTCATCTGAGGTTGTCTTGTGTTATCTATTACTGGTGGTGGCGGAGGAAGAGCCGGTTCACCGTGGTGAACCCATGTTTTATAACCTAGGTCAAACCCATGTCTCATAATGTGGTCTGAAAGGTGTTTGATGGATACCCACAATATTGTTCGACAAGACTTGCATGGACATCTTAGTTTCCCAACACTATTCACTAACAACTTGCAATGATCGATGAATTTTTTAAGACCGATATAAAATGCTTGTTCATGACGCTCTAAAAGTGTCCAACTCTTATCATCGAATACCATAACTGCGTTTTATCGATACATTTAGTTATTATATGCAACTTAATTAAACACATTCAAACAAGGAATACGAGATGTTTTGTTCACCTAGTGCAACTATGGAAAGGCAATCCTAACCCAGTTTTTTTACTATTTGAATGAATTTCGCACATATATGAATGCGAATAACTAGGTGATTTACAATTTGAGATAATTTTGGCAGCATTTCCCCTCAACTCCCCAAATATGTGTTTAAAGACATATTCGTAGGAGTAAAGGAGAAACACTGTCGAAATCATCTCAAATAGTAAATCGGTTATACGCATTCATATCCTAAATGAGACAAAACATTCAAAAAGCAGTCCCAAACTGGGGACTTTTCGAAATTAATTTCTAATAAATTAATTTCGAACGGGTTTTCTATAGGATGATTAAATTCAGACGGGGATTTTCCGAAATTAATCACTAAAATCCTAAAATCCTAAACACATATACATTTAATGAAGGAACAAACATCAAATTATCAACATAAGGAGTGTTTGGATTTGCGTTTTACAATGTCAAGGAGTGTTTGGATTTGCGTTTTACACTAGCAATCACAATAAACATTCCCCGGCAACATGTACCCGGGGAAACACACAAGGATAAAAAAATTATAACATACTTGTTTAGAGGGCAAACGGCTGTTGGAGTCCAAACGTTGTCGGTTCGGTCTCATTGTCGGCTCGATGGAGTCCAAACGGCTGTTGACTGCCAAAATTATAATAACAAACTATTAATCAAAAACGAAAATTCTTCACCACCAATAATTAAACTTGTTTAGAGGGCTAGAAAAAGAAGATATAGAATTATCATTTAGAGGATTAAAGAAAGAATTATGTTTAGAGGAAGAGAAGGGTTTAATTCGTGTGCTCGTGTGCATGTGAGATGCAATGTTGAGTGGTGGTGGTGAGTTGTGGTGGTGAGATGTGGTGCTGAAATTCGATGTTCTTGCTGCAAAATCGCCAAGGAGATGAGTTTTGTATAAGAAAAACGTTTTTTGGTGTAAACTGTGAAACCAGATCTGTTATTGTGATAGTTAGAATCCCCGGCGACATGTCGCTGGGGAAAGTCTCTACTTTGTCATTTAGTCCTTATGGCGCGATAACGAAAATTTGGTGGGCCCTTTACGAAATTTTGGAGGGGAATATTAAAATGATTCCCCGGCGACATGTCGCCGGGGAAAACCTTTAATCAAAAATTCTTTTCATTTATAAATATTTAAAAAACAAAGTATTTTTATTATAAATACTTATAAGTTTTTTATAATTATATATTTTATAAATAATAATTAAAAGTTTTTTATTATTGTTTATATAATGATTTGGTTTCTCGGTTTGGTTTGGTTTGGTTTGGTTTCTCGGTTCATTCCGGTCGACTCATCCGGTCCGGTCGGTTTGGTTTCTCGGTTCATTCCGGTCGAGTCGATATGCTATGGTTATACATTAGACGTTCAACGGATGAGTCGATGTGTTATGGTTGTACATTAGAGGTTCAACGGATGAGTCGATATGTTTTGGTTATACATTAGACGTTCAACGGATGAGTCGATATGTTATGGTTGTACATTAGACGTTCAACGGATGAGTCGATATGTTATGGTTATACATTAGAGGTTCAACGGATGAGTCGATATGTTATGGTTATACATTGGACGTTCAACGGATGAGTCGATATGTTATGGTTATACATTAGACGTTCAACGGATGAGTCGATATATTATGGTTATACATTAGAGGTTCAACGGATGAGTCGATATGTTATGGTTATACATTAGACGTCTAACGGATGAGTCGATATGGTATGGTTATACATTAGAGGTTCAACGGATGAGTCGATATGTTATGGTTATACATTGGACGTTCAACGGATGAGTCGATATGTTATGGTTATACATTAGACATTCAACGGATGAGTCAATATGTTATGGTAATACATTAGACGTTCAACGGATGAGCGATATGTTTTGGTTATACATTAGACGTTCAACGGATGAGTCGATATGTTATGGTTGTACATTAGACGTTCAACGGATGACTCGATATGTTATGGTTATACATTAGACGTTCAACGGATGAGTCGATATGTTATTGTTATACATTAGACGTTAAACGAACAAGTCGATATGGTATGGTTATACATTAGACGTTCAACGGATGAATCGAGAAGTTATGGTTATACATTAGACGTTCAACGGATGAGTCGATATGGTATGGTTGTACATTAGACGTTTAACGGATGAGTCGATATGGTTATACATTAGACGTTCAACGGATGAGTCGAGATGTTATGGTTATACATTAGACGTTCAACGGATGAGTCGATATGGTATGGTTGTACATTAGATGTTCAACGGATGAGTCGAGATGTTAGGGTTATACGTTAGAGGTTTAACGGAAGAGTCGATATGGTATGGTTGTACATTAGACGTTCAACGGACGAGTCGATATGTTATGGTTATACATTAGACGTTCAACGGACGAGTCGAGATGTTATGGTTATACATTAGACGTTTAACGAGCGAGTCGATATAGTATGGTTTTACAGTAGACATTCAACGGATGAGTCGATATGGTATGGTTGTACATTAGACGTTCAACGGATGACTCGATATGGTATGGTTGTACAGTAGACGTTCAATGGATGAGTCAAGATGTTAGGGTTATACGTTAGAGGTTCAACGGACGAGTCGAGATGTTATGGTTACACATTAGACGTTCAATGGATGAGTCGATCTGGTATGGTTGTACTTTAGACGTTCAACGGACGAGTCGATATGTTATTGTTATACATGAGATGTTCAACGGATGAGTCGATATGGTATGGTTGTACATTAGACGTTCAACGGATGAGTTGAGATTTTAGGGTTATACGTTAGAGGTTCAACAAAAGTGTCGATATGGTATGGTTGTACATTAGACTTTCAACGGACAAGTCGATATGTTATGGTTGTACAGTAGACGTTCAACGGATGAGTTGATATGGTATGGTTGTACATTAGACGTTCAACGGATGAGTTGATATGGTATGGTTGTACAGTAGACGTTCAACGGATGAGTCGAGATGTTAGGGTTATACGTTAGAGGTTCAACGGAAGAGTCGATATGGTATGGTTGTACATTAGACGTTCAACGGATGAGTCGAGATGTTAGGGTTATACGTTAGAGGTTCAACGGAAGAGTCGATATGGTATGGTTGTACATTAGACGTTCAACGGATGAGTCGAGATGTTAGGGTTATACGTTAGAGGTTCAACAGAAGAGTCGATATGGTATGGTTGTACATTAGACGTTCAACGGAAGAGTCGATATGGTATGGTTATACATTAGACGTTCAACGGACGAGTCAAGATGTTATGGTTATACATTAGACGTTCAACGGACGAGTCGATATGTTATGGTTATACATTAGACGTTCAACGTACGAGTCGATATGTTATGGTTATACATTAGACGTTCAACGGACGAGTCAATATGTTATGGTTATACATTAGACGTTCAACGGATGAGTCAATATGTTATGGTTATACATTAGACGTTCAACGGACGAATCGAGATGTTATGGTTATAGATTAGACGTTCAACGGACGAGTCAATATGTTATGGTTATACATTAGACGTTCAACGGATGAATCGAGATGTTATGGTTATACATTAGACGTTCAACGGATGAGTCAATATGGTATGGTTGTACATTAGACGTTTAATGGATGAGTCGTGAGGTTAGGGATACACGTTAGAGTTTCAACGGAAGAGTCGATATGGTATGGTTGTACATTAGACGTTCAACGGATGAGTCAATATGTTATGGTTATACATTAGATGTTTAACGGACGAGTCGAGATATTATGGTTATGCATTAGACGTTCAACGGTGGAGTCGATATGGTATGGTTGTACATTAGACGTTCAACGGATGAGTCGATATGGTATAGTTGTACATTAGACGTTCAACGGATGAGTCGATATGGTATGGTTGTACATTAGACGTTCAACGGACGAGTCGATATGTTATGGTTATACATTAGATGTTCAACGGATGAGTCGATATGGTATGGTTGTACATTAGACGTTCAACGGATGAGTCAAGATTTTAGGGTTATACGTTAGAGGTTCAACGGAAGCGTCGATATGGTATAATTGTACATTAGACGTTCAACGGACGAGTCGATATGTTATGGTTATACATTAGACGTTCAACGGACGAGTCGAGATGTTATGGTTATATATTAGAGTTTCAACGAACGAGTCGATATGGTATGGTTGTATAGTAGACGTTCAACGAATGAGTCGATATGGTATGGTTGTACATTACACGTTCAACGGATGAGTCGATATGGTATGGTTGTACAATAGACGTTCAACGGATGAGTCGAGATGTTAGGGTTATATCTTAGAGGTTCAACGGAAGAGTCGGTATGGTATGGTTGTACATTAGACATTCAACGGAAGAGTCGATATGGTATGGTTGTACATTAGACGTTCAACGGATGAGTCGATATGGTATGGTTGTACAGTAGACGTTCAACGGATGAGTCGAGATGTTAGGGTTATATGTTAGAGGTTCAACGGAAGAGTCGGTATGGTATGGTTGTACATTAGACATTCAACGGAAGAGTCGATATGGTATGGTTATACATTAGACGTTCAACGGATGAGTCGATTTGGTATGGTTGTACATTAGACGTTCAACGGATGAGTCGTGAGGCTAGGGTTATAGAAGAGTCAATATGGTATGGTTGTACATTAGACGTTCAACGGACGAGTCAATATGTTATGGTTATACATTAGACGTTTAACGGACGAGTCGAGATGTTATGGTTATACATTCGACGTTCAACGGAGGAGTCATTTTGGTATGGTTGTACATAGCTGTTCAAACGGATGAGTCGAGACGTTAGGTTATGCGTTGTGGTTCAAAGGAGAGTCGATATGTATGGTGGTACATTTGACGTTCAACGGACGAGTCGATATTGTTACTATATCGATGAGTTATACATTAGAGTTCAATGGACGAGTCAAGATGTTTTGGTTAAACATTAGCGTTCAAACGAACGCGTCGATTGGTCATGGTCTGTACAGTGCGTTTACATGATGAGTCGATATGGTATGGTTGTACATTAGACGTTCAACGGATGAGTCGATATGGTATGGTTGTACAGTAGATGTTCTACGGATGAGTCGATATGGTATGGTTGTACATTAGACGTTCAACGGATGAGTCGATATGGTATGGTTGTACATTAGACGTTCAACGGATGAGTCAAGATGTTAGGGTTATACGTTAGAGGTTCAACGAAAGTGTCAATATGGTATGGTTGTACATTAGACGTTCAACGGAAGAGTTGATAGGGTATGGTTATACATTAGACATTGGAAAAGACGTGTCGAGATGTTGTGGTTATAATTATACGTTCAACGAATGATGTTGATATGGTATCGGTTGGTCTTTGAGTTTCAATAGTACGAGTCGTTAGTTATGGTTATACATTAGACGTTAAACGGATGAGTCGATATGTTATGGTTATACATTAGACGTTTAACGGACGAATCAAGATGTTATGGTTATCCATTAGACGTTTAACGGATAAGTCAATATGGTATGGTTGTACATTAGATGGTCAACGGATGAGTCGTGATGTTAAGGTTATACGTTAGAGGTTCAACGGAAGAGTCGATATGGTATGGTTGTACATTAGACGTTCAATGGATGAGTCGAGATGTTATGGTTATACATTAGACGTTCAACGAACGAGTCGATATGGTATGGTTGTACAGTAGATGTTCAACGGATGAGTCGATATGGTATGGTTGTACATTAGACGTTCAACAGATGAGTCGATATGGTATGGTTGTACAATTAATGTTTAACGAATGAGTCGAGATGTTAGGGTTATATGTTAAAGGTTCAACGGATGAGTCGATATGGTATGGTTGTACAGTAGACGTTCAACGGATGAGTCGATATGGTATGGTTGTACATTAGACGTTCAAAGGATGAGTCGAGATGTTAGGGTTATATGTTAAAGGTTCAACGGATGAGTCGATATGGTATGGTTGTACAGTAGACGTTCAACGGATGAGTTGAGATGTTACGGTTATATGTTAGAGGTTCAACGAAAGAGTCGATATGGTATGGTTGTACATTAGACGTTCAACGGAAGAGTCGATATGGTATGGTTATACATTAGACGTTCAACGGACGAGTCGAGATGTTATGGTTATACATTAGACGTTCAACGGAGGAGTCGATATGGTATGGTTATACATTAGACGTTCAACGGACGAGTCGATATGTTATAGTTATACATTAGACGTTCAACGGACGAGTCGATATGGTATGGTTATACATTAGACGTTCAACGGATGAGTCGATATGTTATGGTTATACATTAGACGTTCAACGGACGAGTCGAGATGTTATGGTTATACATTAGACGTTCAACGGATGAGTCGATATGTTATGGTGATATGGGTGTTTTTGTTCAGTAGACGTTTTCAATAACGGATGATGAGTTTAGTTGATGGATTGTTACGGTTATATGTTAGAGGTTTTCAACGAAAGAGTCGCTATTGGTTTATGGTTGTACATTAGACGTTCAACGGTAAGAGTCGATATGGGTATGGTTATACATTAGGACGTTTTCAACGGTACGAAACAGTCGAGAGATGTTATGTTTATTGTTGTACATTAGACTTTCAACGGAGGAGAAGGAAGGACAGAGTCAATATAATGTAGGAGTCAATATGGTTATGGTTGTACGTTTAGACGTTCAAACGGAAACGAAAAAGAGTCGATATGTTATAGTTCTACATTAGACGTTAAAGGATGAGTATGAGATGAGTCCGATATGTTATGGATATACATTAGACGTTCAACGGACGAATTGAGATGTTTACGGTTATTCATTAGACGTTGTTAAAGAAGAGTCGATATTGTTATGGATTTTAACATTAGACGTTCAACAGAAGATAAGAGTCAATATGGTTATGGTTATACATTAGACGTTCATCGGACGAAGATAGAGTTGTTGATGGTTTATACATTAGATATTCATCTGGGATGAGTCGATATGGTTATGGTTATACATTTAGACGTTCACACGGACGAGTCGATATGTTACGGTTATTACTTTAGACGGTTTTTTTAAACGGAACGAAAAACGTAGTTGATAGTAGAGTAGATATGTTGTATGGGTTATACACTAGAACGTTCAAAAGACGAATCAAGATGTTGATGGTTATACATTAGACGTTCAACGGAGAACATGAGGTCAATATGGTTTATGGTTGTACATTGACATTCAACGAATGAGTCATGAGGTTTTGGGTTAACGTTATAGGCTTCAACGGAGAAGAAGAGTTCGATATGGTTGGTGTGGTTGTACATTAGACGTTCAACGGACGAGTCGATATGTTATGGTTGTACATTAGATGTTCAACGGACGAGTCGATATGTTATAGTTATACATTAGACGTTAAACGGATGAGTCGATATGTTATGGTTATACATTAGATGTTCAACGGACGAGTCGATATGGTATGGTTGTACAGTAGATGTTCTACAGAAGAGTCGATATGGTATGGTTGTACGTTAGACGTTCAACAGATGAGTCGATATGGTATGGTTGTACAGTAGACGTTCAACGGATGAGTCGAGATGTTAGGGTTATACGTTAGAGGTTCAACGAAAGTGTCAATATGGTATGGTTGTACATTAGACGTTCAACGGAAGAGTTGATAGGGTATGGTTATACATTAGACATTGAACGGACGAGTCGAGATGTTATGGTTATACATTAGACGTTCAACGGATGAGTCAATATGGTATGGTTGTACATTAGACGTTTAATGGATGAGTCGTGAGGTTAGGGATACACGTTAGAGTTTCAACGGAAGAGTCGATATGGTATGGTTGTACATTAGACGTTCAACGGACGAGTCAATATGTTATGGTTATACATTAGACGTTTAACGGACGAGTCGAGATGTTATGGTTATGCATTAGACGTTCAACGGTGGAGTCGATATGGTATGGTTATACATTAGACGTTCAACGGATGAGTCGATATGGTATAGTTGTACATTAGACGTTCAACGGATGAGTCGAGATGTTAGGGTTATATATTAGAGGTTCAACGGAAGAGTCGATATGGTATGGTTGTACATTAGACGTTCAACGGATGAGTCGATATGTTATGGTTATACATTAGACGTTCAACGGACGAGTCGATATGTTATGGTTATACATTAGACGTTCAACGGACGAGTCGAGAGGTTATGGTTATATATTAGACGTTCAACGAACGAGTCGATATGGTATGGTTGTATAGTAGACGTTCAACGAATGAGTCGATATGGTATGGTTGTACATTAGACGTTCAACGGATGAGTCGATATGGTATGGTTGTACAGTAGACGTTCAACGGATGAGTCGAGATGTTAGGGTTATATGTTAGAGGTTCAACGGAAGAGTCGGTATGGTATGGTTGTACATTAGACATTCAACGGAAGAGTCGATATGGTATGGTTATACATTAGACGTTCAACGGACGAGTAGAGATGTTATGGTTATACATTAGACGTTCAACGGATGAGTCGATATGGTATGGTTTTACATTAGATGTTCAACGGACGAGTTGATATGTTATGGTTATACATTAGACGTTAAACGGATGAGTTGATATGTTATGGTTATACATTAGACGTTCAACGGACGAATCGAGATGTTATGGTTATACATTAGACGTTCAACGGATGAGTCGATTTGGTATGGTTGTACATTAGACGTTCAACGGATGAGTCGTGAGGCTAGGGTTATAGAAGAGTCAATATGGTATGGTTGTACATTAGACGTTCAACGGACGAGTCAATATGTTATGGTTATACATTAGACGTTTAACGGACGAGTCGAGATGTTATGGTTATACATTCGACGTTCAACGGAGGAGTCAATATGGTATGGTTGTACATTAGATGTTCAACGGATGAGTCGAGATGTTAGGGTTATACGTTAGAGGTTCAACAAAAGTGTCAATATGGTATGGTTGTACATTAGACGTTCAACGGAAGAGTTAATAGTGTATGGTTATACATTAGACATTGAACGGACGAGTCGAGATGTTATGGTTATACATTAGACGTTCAACGGATAAGTCGATATGGTATGGTTGTACATTAGACGTTCAACAGACGAGTCGATATGTTATGGTTATACATTAGACGTTAAACGGACGAGTCGATATGTTATGGTTATACATTAGACGTTTAACGGACGAATCAAGATGTTATGGTTATACATTAGACGTTTAACGGATAAGTCAATATGGTATGGTTGTACATTAGACGGTCAACGGATGAGTCGTGATGTTAAGGTTATACGTTAAAGGTTCAACGGAAGAGTCGATATGGTATGGTTGTACATTAGACGTTCAATGGATGAGTCAAGATGTTAGGGTTATACGTTAGTGGTTCAACAGAAGAGTCGATATGGTATGGTTGTACAGTAGATGTTCAACGGATGAGTCGATATGGTATGGTTGTACATTAGACGTTCAACGGATGAGTCGATATGGTATGGTTGTACAATTAACGTTTAACGGATGAGTCGAGATGTTAGGGTTATACGTTAGAGGTTCAACGGATGAGTCGATATGGTATGGTTGTACAGTAGACGTTCAACGGATGAGTCGAGATGTTACAGTTATACGTTAGAGGTTCAACGAAAGAGTTGATATGGTATGGTTGTACATTAGACGTTCAACGGAAGAGTCGATATGGTTTGGTTATACATTAGACGTTCAATGGACGAGTCAAGATGTTATGGTTATACATTAGACGTTCAACGAAGGAGTCGATTTGTTATGGTTGTACATTAGACGTTCAACGGACGAGTCAATATGTTATAGTTATACATTAGACGTTAAACGGTGTAACAACCCGAGTTTCGCGACGCGTACGCCGATAGCGTATTCGACGTCGTTAATATTATTTTATGAGTTTCCGTG
>BQNB010080218.1:2577-29998 GCA_026074375.1 Tanacetum coccineum
ATGACTAACAATGTTAACATGGGTGATATTTTATAAAAACTTTGGGTATTTGTTGAAGCGTAGATTAATTTTGATGGTTCCGCGTATGCCTAAATGTATTAAATTACGAAACGTAAACGTTTTACGTAACCGATAAAAATAAAACATAATAAGTAAATTATTACTTTAGTAATAATAATATAATGATTACTTGACGTAAACTTTAATTTGTTTGGTGCCCGTTTACGTTGATTGGTGATTCTTAATTTACGCGATTTAACTTAACTATTAAAATTAAAAGTAAACGCGTACGAGAAAAAAAATAATTAGCAAAATAGATGACGTCGTAAATGACCTGAAAATACGGAATGTTACACTCTCCTCTTCGAATGATGACTGCAAGAGATGAATTCTTGCAAAGCGTCTATAGAACAACCTCGTTTCCCCTGAAATCACTAGACAGCAACAAGCATTAAACGTTCATAGATAAATATACACTAAAGTCTAACTCACTTTCATAGGAATCACGGTTGCATTTAGCATATGCAACAAGCCTTTTAAACCACTTGGTGGCCCAAGTGGACGAGTGAAGTCTCGTGAGGGTTTCCAGAGAACATACCCACAAAGTTCATCTACTTATACACAATTTTTGAAAAGTTTCAAACTGATTTTTGGTTTCGGAAAAGGTTTTACGGCGTAACCATGAGATTGGTTACGCCATAAACATGTGGTTTTAAAATTTTGGAAATTTGAATAAGAAGGTTACGATGTAACTAATTTAGGACATTATGACGTAATGATATCTGTTACGGCGTAATTAATGTGGTTACTCCCAAATAGAACCTTGCTACCACATGAAAACGAGTCGAGGAGGCCTCAAATTCCACTTCCTTATAGATGGAACCTGCAAAATAAAAGAGAAACCAACAAAAACCAACTATAATTCGACATGCATTTCATTAATTTAAGACGGGTTGTCTCCCGACAAGCATTTTTGTTTATTAACGAGTCTATAAGTTAGACTCAAACTAACTCTACATTTTCCTAGTAGTTCTCTTTTCTTCGTCCATCTCCTTCCTGGTTTTTTCCATGAATCTAGATCCATTAACTCTTCCTAATGTTAGGACGTCGTCTATTTGTTTAGTTATGCTTATGAAACTTTTCATATTTTTGAATGTGTATCGATGGACTTCAAAAGTTTCACTTTTAACTAACGGATGTGTGTAATCTATCTCCTCTATTCCATTTTCCCATAGCTCCTCTTCCTCGAATCCTTTATCATACCATAGTTTGGTTGTATCATGAAACTTTTCACATTTCTCCCATACTTCATCCAAGGCATATCTCTTCCTTCCTGCTTTTAACTCATATTCGTTTACGAACTGCTCAATTTCATTGTCAAACTCTTCCTTGTATACATCAAATCTCCTAGAGTATGGGTCGTCCCGTGTCCTTTCGAAATCAACCTCAAAATTAAAGTTTTCTTTTATCCATTCCTTAAACATTTCACACTTAATAGTTTCACTGATATTTGTATGTCCTAACTTAATTTTTACCCACTCTTCAAATGAATTATCCTTAAGACGTGGTTTCTTAAGTTGTGTTTGGAAGACGTTAGGGAAGTAGGTGTTTATGCGCAAAGTGTCATTCAGTGGGCTATCACTTTTCTAAGGAATGTATGAGTGAGGGTATTCATAGTGAAAGTAGTATGGGTCAACATACTTTGTGGCTCTTCGTGATTTAACGTTAAAGTCATAATTCTGTGCTACCCGTTCGTTGTATCGCCGTTCACGAGTTACATCGTCAATATTCTTATTCCCGTACCTTACTTTAAGGAAGTCAGCAAATATCATCCCATTTCCCCCAACATTTTGTCTTTCATGATCTCAAAAACATATCCATTGCTTGAGCATCCCACTTTCCACTTGTCCATAAACAACATCATATCCACTACAAATGCTTAAATCGGGATTGCAAGTAGGCCACTGTCCGCAATCCTTCTCACAATCCACAAAAGTTATACGAACAGGTTTGCAAACTTGCCATCTTGATACTACATTTTCTAAGAGATGGCTTCCTATTTCATCATCTTGACTGCATTCAAGCTCCTGCATATCATCACTTGAATCAACAGTGTCTATGCTTTCATTGCTACAAGAAAGGGTACCTTGCTCCAATAACAAGCACACAGGGGAATCATAAGAGAATACATCATTTTCAATTTCAAGAGGGTTAAAGTTTTTGCTTTCCCGAACAGAGCTTTCCATGTAAATTTTTTCAAAATGAACTATAGAGTGACATATTCCTCCATTCATATCAAACTTTACTTTTTCTTCACCTATTCCTAATGAAATTTCTCTTCTGAAAACATCTATTTGAGCATGTATTGTTGCTAAAAATGGTCTACCCAAAAGCATTGTTTCGTTTAGTCCTTCTAACATGACAATAACTACAAAGTCGGAATGGAACAGAAACTTATCGATTTTTACTAGGATGTTTTCCACAATTCCTAATGGGGCCTTCTTTGTCATATCCGCCATTTCAACTACCATGCTGGTTTCCTTAAGGTCAGCCAATTTCAAATGTTCAAATAATGATTTAGGCATCACATTAACACCAGCTCCTAAATCAGCCATAACATATAACTTAAGATTACCAATAGTGCAAGGAAGAGTAAAACTTCCTGGGTTTATTTCTTTAGGTGGTAGCTGGCATGGTAAGGTTTCTGAACTGCCCTCTTCTTTCTCTTCCGTTACGAAAGATATTCCATGAATTTCGCTAGTCCTGCTAGGAGGTGCTTTAATTTGAGCTTTTTTGTAAATTGACTTGCACTCTTCAACCATTGTTTTGAGGATGTCAATTAAGGCACCCTCCTCCTCTTTATCTTGCCCAGACATGCGTTTACTCATTTCTACATTCAACCATTCATCTACATCTTCGTCGGAACTTACTTTTTCATCTTTATGATGAGAGTTAGGTGCAGAGAGGTTAAAGTCATTTGGGTCTTTTTCTAAAGGTTCATGTGTATCTTTGGTAAGTGGTTGGGCAGGTTTGAAACAAGGGGAAAGTGAGGGAAAATAGGCATTGGTTTTCAGTTTGTCAGGGTGATGCTTGTTTTCCAAGACACCTTACTTCTTTCACGGGTGTTTGATCCTGAACTCCTAGTATAGGATTGAGCATAACCCTAGGGATCCCTTTTTATCTCTGCCTCATACTCCATGTATTCTGCAATAGTCATATTTTTGATATCCTTTGTTATCATCCTACCGGATTTAGTTATAGCCATTCCATGTTCTTGGTTTTCCTGTGTCAACATTAGATATTGCTCAATGGTGAGGTTTTCAAGGTCTACCTCGTTCATCATGTTTCCTGAGAAATTAATGAAATTTTATAAATCAGACTACAACTAATATTAGCTCTCCGGCAGCGGCGCCAAAAACTTGATGCGTAAAAATGTTTTAAATAATTAGAGTAAATTGCAAAAATAGTCCTTGTGGTTTGGCCAAATTGCAGATTTGGTCCGTCAAAATTTAAAATTGCAAAAAACGTCCTTATTTTGAAGATTTGGTTCCATTTTTGGTCCTTGGTCGACTTGAAATGACTAAAATACCCTCTGCAATTTGGCCAAACCATAAAGACCATTTTTACAATAATAAAAAAAAATTTAAAATTTAAGTTTACGAGCAATAATAATTTTTTTTTCGGTTTCAGTTTACGAGCAATAATTAAAACATAATTTTTTTTTAAATTTCGGTTTCAGTTTACGAGCAATAATAAAAAATTTTAAAAATTTAATTTTTTTTTATTTCGGTTTCAGTTTACATTCAATAATAAAAATAATTAAAAAAATTAATTTTTTTATTTCGGTTACAGTTTACGAGCAATAATAAAAAATATTAAATTTAAAATTTTTAATTATTGCTCGTAAATTGAAAAGGAAAGAAAAAAAATTAAATTTTAAAATTTTTTATTATTGCTCGTAAACGGAAACCGACATATTAAAATTAATTTTTTAAATATTTTTTTTATTATTGCCCGTAAACTGAAACCGAAATAAAAAAAATTTAATTTTTTTAATTTTTTATTATTATTGCTCGTAAACTGAAATCGACATAAAAAAAATTTAATATTTTTTTAAAATATTTTTTTATTATTGCTCGTAAAATGAAACCGAAATAAAAAAATTAATAATTTTAATTTTTTTTTATTATTGCTTGTAAACTGAAACCGAAATAAAAAAAAATTAAAATTTTTAATTTTTTTATTATTGCTTGTAAACTAAAACCGAAATAAAAAAAATTAAAATTTTTATTTTTTTTTATTATTGCTCGTAAACTGAAACCGAAATAATTTTTTTTTTAATTTTTAATTTTTTTATTATTGCTCGTAAACAGAAACCGAAATAAAAAAAATTTCTTACAGATTTTAATTTTTTTTTATTATTGCAAAAATGGTCCTTGTGGTTTGGCCAAATTGCAGAGGGGTATTTTAGTCATTTCAAGTCGACCAAGGACCAAAAGTGGAACCTGACCTTGAAAATAAGGACTTTTTTGCAATTTCAAAATTTGACGGACCAAATATGCAATTTAGCCAAACCACAAGGACCATTTTTGCAATTTACTTAAATAATTAATTGCCAACTTTTAAATTTATAAAACTCGTCTACCGATACACGCACTAACGGGCAGAGAACCTGGTCGTATATAGTGCAGTAGATTGGTAAATCCGAGGTCGTCCCAAGAGCTAAGGTTGACTAGTTTTTAATTTGATTATGTCACTTTTGAAAATGTTTTTAAAGTTGATTTTAATAACTACAGGAAAGTAAATGTAATAAAGTAAATTGATAGAAGTATTCAGGGAGAAAAGCGTGCTAGCCTAACCATTTCGTTACTAATGCTATGATTACATTTTCCCGTGCAATGTTCAATTATAAGTTTCATTAGTGGTTCTAATATCGACAAACCCGAATTGGCATTTGAGGTATGTCCTATACTTACTCTGCGATCCCACATTCCCATACGATCACACGAGCAAGGCATCCAAGTTTGTAGTAGTTAATTTTCAACTACCCTTAAGACCAATCTATAATCTAAATCGATTATTAACCCCCTCTGAAAGAGTTCCTGTGCTTTTTAAGTATTTAATATGGCAAAGGCAGTAATTTGGTTAATTCCTACACTAGGGATAGGTGTCAAGCTACCCTAGTATCCCGCTAATCCCAGGTTTAACATGGTAAGTCTAATATCAGGATTAACAAGATCTAAACTACCCTCTATACTACCAAAACACAGGGATTAATGAAAGGCTATACAGATATCTAATAGAACCATAATTGAACAAGAAACATTAATCATAACAATAGTAAATACATGGTTAGGCCAGCACTTAGAGTGCTTAGCCGCTCATGGTAACAGAAATGCAAGAATTAATGAACAAAGACATGGATTGAATCATCATTGTTCTTATAGTGAATGTTATGAACGAATAAATATAAGAAATGTGTAAAGTGACTTCTCCCTTAGACCTTCTGGTGAAATGCTTCGGACTTGGGGGTTTGGTTCACCCCTTGGAACTGTGTTGTGAGTTGTGGAAGTGAGTGATGCTGAATGAGCCAGATGAGGGCTCTATTTATATAAATCGAAACTGTTGCGGCATAACCCTTGTTAGACCGGACTTGCGCAGTTAGTCAAACCATTAGATGGACTAAAAGTATTTAAATAGTTATAAATGTTGAGCTAACGTCCCACTTAAATGCGTATTTAATATCAATCCATGATGCGTGTTCATCTTTTTGTGATTGAGTTGTGGTTTTAGCTGTTATTTCATTTCGTTCACATTTTGTGATTATGGAAATGATAGCATGATTGTAGAAGCTGTTATCATAGTTATATTAATTGAAAAATTTAACATAAGCTAAAGAGTAATCGATTAATCCTAGAATGAAATAAGTCAGTATTTACATTGATTAAGCATTTAGTCTTTCTAAAATTAGAAATTAATATAAGAAAAGAATTTATAAATAGTCAGTGATATAACTATTGTTTTATGTAAAAGGTTTACTAAATTAATAAATGTTTTTTTATAAACATAACAAAAATAAGGGTAAAAAACATTTAATAATACAAAAAATAAATATAAAGCAAACAAACTACTAACTAAATCCAAAACACCTGCAAACACACACAATATATAAATATATAAATATCTAATAGCAAGATAATACTGTAGTTTAGGTCGTGTCCCGCAAACCGCCGCCACCACTACCCCCCTTTAAGTACCCCTACAACACACACACAAACTAGATATAAGATAAGGATTATGAATACATATAGCCTCTAAACTACAAAAATTAATGCCTCTCCCCACATATTTCCTATGTATACGGACTGAACCCCCCCCCCCCCCACCCCCATGAATGGAAAAAAAATATTTTTTTATAATCAAGAATTAATTGTGTAGATTCAATATTAAACGAAACAGGCATTAGGATGATCTTCAATCCCGTTCTTGTTTAAATCTCATATATTATAACATTGATTGTGTGAATAATTTAGGTTTATAACTTTCTCTAATTTAATTATATTAAATCATGTAGGTTCGTAAGTTGGATAGATTAGAAAGCTATTGGTTAAACCGAAAGTTCTAGAACTCGTAGAAATGAATTAGTGATTGACGTAATTTAAGGTTCATGTAAATCTAGATTAAATCTCATTGATAAAAAAGAGTTTTTGTATGAATCTTATTTCTGAATTTAAGTTCAGAGAGTCTAGTTTTTAAAAAGTCCAGCCACGAAAGGTTTTGAGGTCGGAAGTTTAGACAAATGATTAGCAAGAAAAGCTTTCAAAACATGTAAAATCGTGTCATAATTTGGGTCCTTATTTCGTGGACAAAAAACCTACTTGATAAGCTGACTCTTGACTACCCAAAATCTGAGACATATTTATTATGTTTCTATTAACTCCATTTAAAGCACAACTCTTATAAAAAAGATGACTAAGAATATTTTAGTAAAAAATCAAACATTATTGGTGTGTGCTTACATATCCGTAATTTGCTACTTTGGATGTTGACTTTTAAATAAAATAGTTAGACTTAATATTATTTTATTTCTAAAATACACAGAAGTTCATAACCCATTGGGAAGGTAGGAAATGCAGTAAGAAAAGGAAATTTGATGATTTAGTATTTTATTTGTAGTCATAAAGTGACTACAAAATTCTACCGAAAAGCTGGAAAACTCGAATAAATGGAATAAGGGTATTAGGGTATAAGTAAGTTACGAAGTGTGGAAAATGACAATAATCCCAATATAGCCATAGTGTCCATCAATTGGATAGTTACATCGGACTTGGCGTTTAGCCTAAACGAGTGAAAACAACGTGTTTATTTGAGTTTAGTTGATTTTAAGGAATTTGTGAAGTAGCTGTGCATCAGGTGAGTTTGATAGTCTCGTTTTTTTCCAATTTTATATTGGGATGGAAATTATTCAAATGTTTTAAAATGTTTTATTGTTGTGATTTATGTTTTAAGATTGGCATATGGACTCTACATGACGTATATAGTGACGATGTGTATTTTGGATAGGATTATTACGCCTACTTCAGTCTAATTTGTGATCAGATCTCTCACTAGTTCCAGTGATCGGATGAGTACGCCTACTCAGTGATACTTATGGTATCGATTTGGGATTGGATGAGTACTCCTACTCAGTGTTGATTATGGTACCATGGGATTGGAGGGGTACGCCTACCCGTTGTGTGAATATGTTGATTATATATGTGTGTGCTTGCATAGGGTCATGATAGTTCATTATTGCCCAGCCTTGTTTTGTTAATCATAGTGAAAATGAGTATAATTGTGTGTCTAAAACCTATGACTCTCACCAACATATTTTTTGACGTTTTAAGCATCATTTTCAAGTGAGCATGTAACACCCCCAAAATGGGTCGCAGCGGAATAAGGATCCGGGGCGTGTTACTTATCAGATCAATAACACAAGATAATATAAGAACGACACAAAAAGTCGTTTAAACTGATACATTGGAGTTTTATTTAAGATTTGATAACAAAAGCCAGAACTTTAACTGAAATGATACAAAGATTTACAGCCCATAACAGATAAATCAAAATGTTAATGCGACTATATCCTTAATGCATAGACTTCAAAAATATTAACCCCCACTGTATCCTTCGCTCCTCGTGCTTAATGACCCTCCTGAAAAACATTGCATTAAAAACGTCAACATAAAGTTGGTGAATTTCAAAGTTTAAAATAAATGATCATGCAGGAAGCGCCAAGAACATTCCCCGTATAATGCAACAGATGCAGACATTCACAAATGTTTTAACGTTTCCTAAGCTCATGACACCGAAACATGACATAATTGAATACAATATTATAGATATATTTGCCTTACAACATTGCCCGTGATGATGTTCATAAACCCTTAACATCCAGTAATTGCCGACATGAAATACTTCGTTTCTAATATAGCTAGGTCACCCGAACGGGGAAAGTCATCCAAATAGATCAATTTATAATCATATCGCTGCTCGACTTAATGTAATCCACGACTACATAATATTGTGATTTTAAAACAGTTCATGATTCATGGGCACAGAGGGTTTATCGCTACTTAGGCAAAACGAAAATCATGATATAAGTACACTTGCGTCCAAATATTTAAAACGTGCATATGATTTCTCACAACCAAAACTTTTAAATTATGATTAAAGTAAAACGTGGGGCTATGAACTCACCTCAGAATGGGAATTTTGAACAGATTTTTGTATATTCACTACTGATAAAGCGTCACGATAAAGACTTGAATGCAACCTAGATAAAGTATAGGTCGATTAAGAATACTGCTAAGCAATACAGACGAATAGTACACAATACAAATGCCACATATATACATGAATGAATTTGAATAAACATCATTGATGTAGTTAGGGATATAATAAAGGTTTTTGATCTTTATAATTAACATTGTACTACTTTGGGCTATCATTAATGATAACAGGTCATGACAAGACGTACGAGGAGTTTAGGACACTTTAAATCTGTAAATCCAACAACTTCATCCGATACGCAAACATCCGAAGAGGCCTCCAATATCCTATATAAAATTCCCTACAATATAGCACTTGTAGTTAAAAATGATATTTTAAATCATAAAGAAAAAATTTTTGAATATATAATTATAAAAGAAGATTAAAAGAACTAGTTTTTGAGAAAAAATAGTTATAACTTTGAAACTTGTATCATATCAGATTCGTTCTTTACAAAAAACTTGATCCGGGAGTCCTATGATTATCTAATAATACTCTACTTTACCTCAAATATTATAAGTAATTTGACCACTTTGTTTTATCAATAATATTTTATACTCAATATGGGAACAATAAAGGGGTTTTATAGTTTTGAAATATGTTTACATAATATTTTCATAAAACAATCATAACAAGTATAAGAATATGATCATGGCATGCATTTATAAATGTAATAATAGTATAAGGATATAATGGAACCTTGTTTGAGAAGATTATAACAACACTATAACAAGTTTTTCCCAAAATTCAAGATTCAAAAGTTCCAAGCTTAACTTCAAAAAACAACTTTCTTGCAAAAATGCTTTTCCAAACTTAACCAAATCTCAAATCTTCATAAACCCCTTAGGAATGATATAAGATCACTATAAGATCAAGAACAAATCAAGCAATGGTTTTGCTTCTTAAGGTGTGTTGAGCCGAGAGCCCTTATGGAGTATAAGAGGGTTTTGGTTTGATGTTTCAACTAAAAGAGAAGTGTAGATGTGTTTCTCTTAACCCTTGCATTCCCTATTTAACTAGCTAAGATCCTTACATATTCCTTGTCACTTGAGCCTTTGCAAGTGTCCTAAATGGTATTGCACATGGTTTTTTGAGAAACAATGGGTTGGTTTTGGGCTAGTCATAGCATCAAGTGTGAAAGGTTCATGCAATGAAGGTCCCTATTTGAAGTCAAGGTGACAAAGGCCTTCTATATGGCTTTATGTAAACGTTTTTAAGGTTTAAGGTAGGATATGTATGCATTTGTTCATTTATCTATTGTATAAATGTATAATATAAGCCTAAAGTAACATATGTTTAGAGTTTAAAAGTATAAACTTTGCATATGTAATATGTATAAATTTCATTCCTTTTAATAATGAAAATTCTAAGGATGATAATATGATTGAGTTTTAATTATACTTAAGTATTGATATCAAATGTGGGTATTCAATGAAGTCTTAGAAAAATTACGAGCTTCCGGGAAGGCTTAAAACGCACATATATCGCTAAACGTAAACATTTTGACGTAACCAACAAAAATAAAATGTGCAAAGATGAAATTATCGCTCTTAATAATCAGATACTACCTTGAATGATGACAACATTTAATCGTTTTAATGCCCGATTACATTGTATGATCATTTTTAGTTTTTCGCTATTTAACTTAACTATTACAGTTTATGAGCAAACCGCGTAAAAACCCTAAAAATAAGTTGTGCATTACATAATTCGTACAATGACCTAAGTTATCGAGTGTTATAGAGCATCTTGAGGAAAGTGAAGTTAGGAAGCTTGGCTAGTGAGACTGTAGGCTTGCATGCGGAATTTATCTCCTAGTTTTCATATCGTACTTTGTTTGAATTGATATTTTGAATGTGATTGACTGTATAGGTTTTGGGATATTTTCGTTTATGTCTTTGTATTGGCATGACTCTTTTACCTCAATACAAGACCCCTTTTTCTTGTGTTAGGTATTGTCATGGCACTTTGTGTCTATTTTTGTTTTGCTTGATGCATTGTAGTCCAATCTATTGTTGACACCATTGTGTTGTGATGATGCCCATGACGTTACACCTCATGTTTCTGCCTTAGTGGGGTGTGACAGTAACCCTTGTAAGACGTTACGCCATAACCCTGCTACGTAAGCTTCCAATCATAACCCTGCTACGTAAGCTTCCAATCTTCAAGGCTAAAATGATGTTACGGCATAACCTTGTCGCCTATATTACGTCGTAACGCTGACTCGGATAAATCATCTTTTATGAATTTTGAATGTTACGGCGTAAAGTAGGAGATGCTTTACGCCGTAAAAGGTGTGATGACTCATTTCTTCATTAGAATATGTTACGGCGTAATTCCTCGGGGGTGTTACGCCGTAAAATACCTTGAACTCTTTACTTTAGTGCATTTCATGTCCAAATCTCTCGTCTTTTGCTAAAATGCTCACTTGGTCCCTGAAAACTAAATATAAGCAATTAAGTAACGTTTTCAGACATTTATAACATATTTATAAGCATTTTCATAGGGAATTTGTTATTAAAATGTATTAATTATTTGATGTTATCAAGATTTAAACCAATTGTCATAACCAAGGCCCGAACTCGCAGTGGCTTAATCATGTCCTTTCGACTAAGTGCATCAGCCACCACGTTCGCCTTTCCTGGGTGGTATCAAATCTCACAGTCGTAATCACTCAACAATTCCAACCATCATCATTGTCTCATGTTCAACTCTTTCTGATCAAGAATATGTTGCAAACTCTTGTGATCAGTGAACACGACGCACTTCATGCCATACAGATAGTGTCTCCACATCTTCAAGGCAAACACTACTGCTCTAAGTTCTAAGTCGTGAGTGGTATAGTTCTTCTCATGAACCTTGAGTTGGCGTGATGCGTAAGCTATGACTTTCTTCTTCTACATCAAAACCACGCCCAACCCTTTATGCGAAGCATCACAGTAGACCACAAAGTTCTCACTCCCATTGGGTAAAGCCAAAATCGGCGCACTACACGATTTTTGTTTTAACAGTTGAAATGCCGCTTCCTCCTTTTCTCCCCAATCAAACTTTACGCTTTTCTGAGTTAGTTTGGTTAGAGGTTTCTATATCCTAGAGAAACCTTTGATAAATCCTTAGTAATAACCGGAAAGACCTAAGAATTTTTGTATCTTCGTTGGAGTCGTAGGCGTTGCCTAATCCTTGATTGACTCAATCTTGGCGGTATTAACGTGAATGCCCTGACTATCAACAATGTGGCCGAGAAATTACACCTTCGGGATCCAGAATTCACACTTAAAGAAATTGGCGTACAATTCCTTATTCTTAAGCAATTCCGATAATTGCCTAAGGTGTTCCTCATGCTCCTCATTTCTCATTGAGTAGATAAAGATATCATTAATGAATACTATCACGAACTTGTCCAGGTACGGTTTGCACACCCGATTCATGAGATCCATAAATACCTCTGGTGTATTGGTCAGACCAACAGCATGACCTGAAACTTGAAATGCCCATAACGGGTCCTAAATGCGGTCTTAGAATATCCTTTTCTCGAACTCTAGTTGGTGTTAACTAGTCTTTAGGTCGATTTTTTTTGAGTAAACGCTAGATCCTCGTAGTTGATTGAAAAAAAATCATCTATACTAGGTAACGGGTAACGGTTCTTCACGGTTAGCTTGTTCAATTCTCGGCAGCCGATGTTCATCCTGAAGGATCCATCCTTCTTTTAGTCGAACAATACTGGAGCTCTCCACCATGAGAAAACTGATATGACATACTACACCGGAGAAGGTCAACTCTCTGCCTCTCATCACCTAACATGCCTCTAAGTCTCATGTTATCCCGCTCCAAGGTACCAATCCTATTAAACAACTCAGCTCTCTCCTCACTAGCAATTATCGATGTATACCCATCACTCTTATTGCTTCGTATCATTAAAGTTTCATCACCTATGGGGGATACGAATAATCTTTTTATCACAAATGATCATGTTGTGGTACTTTGTCAACTAACCTATACCGATGACAACGTCGAAACTACCAAGTTCTACGGACATTAAGTCTATCTTGAATGAATGGTTCGGAATATTCAGTATACAATCTTAAATGATAGTATCAACTTCTATGATCTTTTCGTCGGCTATATCAACAGAGTACTTAGTGTGACGATGCTACTTCAGCGGAGGTGAGACTTCTATTGACTAGGTTTCATGTACTTGCAATAATTTTGTCCTTTGCTTCAACTTCAGGTCCATCAGAAGTTTTGTCGATACGAGGATCTCATAATTTACGTGATTCTAACTCACTAAAAGGTAACTATATTGTAGGAAATCTCCTAGTTCTCTTGGTTATAATCCAATTAAAAGGATAAGTCTGTTACGTTCTAAGTTCTTTGATTGTTTGAGTTTTAAACTAACACCTTTTATATATATAATATATAATAAAATATATATAATAAGTATAATCTAAAAACAATCAATGAAACCGAGAAGTAGTATAGAATATCCCCGGGTCGTTTATCCCCAGCGAGGCTGTGCTTGAGAATCGATACAGTCGGAAAATTGGAGTTTGAATGAGATTAATGATTTGGAAGTGTAGAAAGCTAAATTAATCAATAATAAGCAAAAACGATTGAGAAAAACCTAAAAATTATGAAATTAAACTGAAAAACGAGAGCAGGAATCCCGAACAAGGGGTCAAAAACCTAAAATCTTAAAAATTAACCCTACAAAGAAATTTTTACTTCTAATCTACTCTAGGGGACTAATAATGAAGAATGAAAAAGACTAGACCGAAAACGGAGTTAATTTGAGTTAAAACGAGTCAAAACGAAAACCGGGCCCGAGACCCGTTCTTTAAAAATCAAAAGTTTGCAAAATTAACCCTACGAAAGTTTTTCTATTTTTCCTACGTAAAATATGACTAAAGAAAATTTCCTAAAAAAGAAAAATATTTTTTTGATAATTTTTGTATTTTTTATGAATTTTTAAAACTTTTAAAGAAATTAAATTATAAAAAATACTAAACTAATTTTAAAAATTCTGAGAAAATTACCTAAAATACTAGACCCTAAAACTATCCTAAGAAAAATAAGAAACCCGAAATTCAGCTTATAAATAAGCTGAAAATAAGCTTACAAGGGCTGAAAGGCTTATAGGGGGAAATGTGGTTAAATAAATAACCACTTGGGCTTCTAACGAAGAAGTCCCAAGGGCACAGCGGTAAGGGTCTTGGTAGTTAAAATGGTTTGAAGAGGTATGAGACCCGGGTTCGATCTGCTCACCCGGGTTTCCCCTTATCCTCTTTTTTTTTTAAAGAAAACTTTGAAAAAACAAAAACGTTGATAAGCCCTTGCTTATCAACTTTTGTAAAAACACTTTTTGAAAATCTAAAGAAATAAGCTGTTAAACAGCTTATTATGACAAAACCCTTAACCTTTTTTATAAAACATAACACCCACTACTATTTTGAACAAAAAGTTAATAAGCTAAGCTTATCACTTAAAAAGCTTAATTAAAATTTTGAAAAGCACTTAAAAATTAATCTAAGACAGAAATAAGCTTGATAAATAAGTAGAAAATTTGCACGTAAAAATAGACAGTATGCTAATAATGGACAACAGGCTTAAATGGTTTTTCTTTTTGGCTTTTTAAGATGAATTAGCAAATGACAACGCAACAAGCAAAAACAGGCTTATCTCTACACTAAATAAGCAATAACAAGCAAATAAAGAGCATACACAAATAAGCAAAACAGTAGGCTATTAAAAGAGGCAGACTTAGCTATTTAACACTAAAGGACTAAAGGAGCTAAAGGGCAAATAAGCTAGCTAAGTAATGAAACTAAGAAAAATAAGTTATCTAACCTAATAAGCCATAAACAGACAACAATAAGCTAAAAATTTAAGCCAATAAGCCAAGAAACCAAAATAAGCTCTAAACCTGAACTTGCAGGCCAAAACAGTCCCAAAAGGCCATTTTGGGCTTAAATATAAGCAACCTAGAGAGGGAATTTAGGCTTGAGCTTATGAGGTCTTATGAAAGGGCTTATTGGCTTTCTAGAAAAACCAAAAGCTTGAACTAAGATTCACTAATAAGCTAGAAAAGTGGGCTTAAAAGCAAGCTCTTAGCACCAGGGCAGTTTTTTTTTCAAAGAGATTTTGTGAAAAAGTGAGCTTAAAAATAAGCACTGTAATAAGCTCAAAACAAAAAAGTAATGAGAAACAGATTGAAAGTAGCTTAAAATGAACTTGTGCACAAAGATTCAAGGACTGAAAAACATTTTTGCTATCTGAGAATTGGGAATGAAAACTTGACTATTTTTACTTATGAAAAATTCTTGAAAATAGTTGACAGAATTGTTAACAAAAACTAAGGACTCCTAAGGCTTCTACTAGTTGGTTCTTGCACACACAAATGACACCAAAGTGAACTCTAATTCTGGTTTACAATGGCTTAACCCAATAAGCTTTTTGAAACTAATGAATTTCCAACAGTTTTAAGAGAACAAAAAGTAAACTTGAAAACTCTTTTTAAACTTAATCTTTTTGGAAAAATAGCTTCTCATAAGCTTAGTAATGCTTAACCAAAGTTGGCCAAATGGCCCCAACCCATTACCATACCATTTTGACCCATTTTGGGCTTAACCCAAACACCCCTTTATATTTTTAAAAACGGATTTTAACACTTAAAAAGACTAAGTTAAACACAAATTTTTAAAGACAAGTATTAAACATGCAATATTAAATAATAAAAAGCAAAAAGAAAAAGCAATTAAGCACTTAATTAAGCAAATAAGCAAACAGTAGAAATAAGCTTTTTTAAGGCAGTTTTCAATTTAAGCTTAAACAAAAGCATACAATCAATAGAAAACACAAATAGGACATAAACAAGTAAGAAAAGCATGAATAAGCTAAGAATAAGCACTAATAAGCTGAGCTACTGTAGCAATAAGCAAAATTTGAAAAAGTAGGGTACCTTAACTCCTTGCTCAAAACAGGAGTGATAAATTCCTAAATAAGCTCTAAGACCTACCCAAGCTTATAAGTAAGCTAGACTAAGAAACCCAATGAGCCTTCCATGTTTGCTCATTCATCCATTAGCTTAACAAACAGTAACTTTTTTTTCCTTTTTAATTTTTCTTAAATTCTTGTATCAAAGTTTAAAACAGATTATAAAGTGGCTTGTATGAGCTTTAAAAGACTTAAGATAACTTAAGAACTTGGAACAAAAATTAAAACATAAAACTGAATTTTCATTAATCTTAAAAAATACAAGTACATAAAAGTTAAACTTCAAATTTTAAACTAAACTAAAAACTACTCTCTAAAAAACTAACTAACTCCTTGCCTCAAGGGCTTACAAAAGCTTTTATAGAAAACGAGCTAGGGTTTTTGGTCTTGGCCTCTTCTCTTTGTGCTTCTTTGTAGAGACAAATGCCCATGTGTGTTTGTTGTGTGTGTAGAAACACAAACCAATCCTAGCCCTTAATTTTTCTTGTTGCCAAAGGTAAACAATCTTAGCCGTATGATTTCTTGAGCCAATGAGAGTTTGGAGGATTGCCAGCATGTACAAAGACCATGTGGGTGTGGGGTTTTGTTATTGTGATGGTTTTGGACGGTTTTAAACAGTATTCGAGGAGGGGGGAGGTGACAGAGGTGGGGTTGTGATGTTGGCGGGAATTAGGGAAGGGAGATGTACAGTAATTTAAAAATAGGGTGAGGGTTTGGGGTTTTGTCACAAATGGCCCCTCAAGGTTATATGGGTCTTTGCATCACACGTCCTTGTGGGGTTTATAAGTTTGGAAATTGGCAGAAACACCCCCTCAGGGTGATACTTGTTATTTCACCACAAGTCCTTGTGGTGTATGACTTTCTAGATGTGGCAGTTTAGGCCCTTGTGGTATTTCTTTGGTGTATTGGAAGTATGAGTCCCTCACAAGTATTTTCTTCATTTTCTTCATTAAATAAGTTAGGGACTTGGCAATTTTGGCCCCTAAACTTATTTTTCTTCATTTATGCCTTCGGGTTTGACTTTTGGATTTGTCGGGGTTGACTTTGGTTGACTTTTTCAGACTTGGGCTTTGTCTTGACTTTGTTTTTCCATGCTTTTCCATTCCGTGTCCGATTTTGTCATTTTGGCTTCGTTTTTTGTCCTTTTCTTAGATATCCGTTCCTGCACAACACAATTAGCAAAACAAGCATATTTTTGGCATTTTAAGTCCGTTTTTGGTTATTTTAGCTTGCTTTTAAAGGTAAAAGGTATGTGTAATTAAACACATACCATTCTTATAATCCATATTTATCGTGACTACAAGGAGTAGGATTCGGTCTCTCGGCTAAGGGTATGGTGTTTCTATATGATAATATCTACTTAGTTTCGGCGCTTACAACACGAGTACACATGACCAACACAACTCACGAATGCGCACGCAAAATATCAGTAAGACATGAATACCATAAAATCTCATTGGGAATATAGAGAAAAGAAAGGAAAATAGAAATGGGAAGTAAGGATGAATTGTCAATTTTATGGCGACTACTCTTAACACATCATGGTCCTTCCTGAATTAGACATAGGTGGCCAATCTATGTATAATTTAAGGACTAACGATGAAGTGCTCGTTTTGTCAAATAAAGGTTACGGTTAAAATGTTATATGGTATAAACAATATGGTTTATAAGGTAACAAAACAGTTCGTAAAGACGAATACAAGATAGTTTATATAGCGACATAATACATTTTGTAAAATAGCGTAAAATAGCTCAAGGGGTGATATGGAAATAGTTTACAAGAAAGTCACTTGACGGTTTATAACGTAATAGTAAGGGGTTTAGAATATGGTAACAGATAGTTTACAAGCTGACAGCCAAATAGTTTATAAAGTGACAACAAAATAGTTTATAAAAGACACAAAGTAGTTCATAAGGTGACGACGAAATAATTTATAACTTGACAGCAAAATAGTTTATAATTGACAACGAAATAGTTCATGTGGTGACAACGAAATGGTTTGTAAGATGACTGCAAAGTAGTTTATAATATGGTAGCAAAAGAGTTTATAAATAACCATAAAATAGGTTATAAGATGGAAACGAATTTGTTCATTAAATGATAGCCAAATAAGTTACGAGGCCATAGTAGGATAATTATAAGATGTTGACAAAACGATTTATAGAATGATTATCAAAATAGTTTATAAGGTGTTAGCGAAATGGTTTATAAAATTATGGCAAAAGAGTTTATAAACGACGAAAAGATAGGTTAACAATAAATGAAAACAAGTTAGTTTGTAAAATGATTGCGAAAATAGTTTATGAGATGATAGTAGAATATTTTGTAAGTTAATGAGAAAATGGTTTATAGGACGACAATGAAATAGTTTATAGGATGATATCAGAATAGTTTGTTAACTAATAGTGAAATGGTTTATAAGCCGATAGTAAAGTGATTAATAAGCTGCTTAGCAAAATGGTTCGTAGACTGACTGAAAGAAAAAAATAGTTTATAAATGACAGTAACTTTGTTTATAAGACGATGCTAGTATGGTTCATACAATAATATCCACTCAATACACGAATTTCACAGGGAAGTACTGGTGTAAAACTCTTAGGGGTTACGGTCCAAGTCTATTTAGGTTTCGCTAGAAAAGGTAGGAAAATCTCTCCTTAAGTATCAACATTATCTTTGACGACGTTGGAGTTCTCGCTAGCTTCTACCCCCCAAATGCGGTTCGCACGGTTTAGATTTGGACAATCACTCTTGTAATGTCATGATTTTCCACACTCATAATAGGTATTTCATGTTTCTAGTTTGCCACTGCGGCATCTAAGTTGTTATCGAAACGGGTATCCTGCAATCTCTACTCATATGGCCAACTCTCTTGTAGTTATTGCACTCCACAGTGCATGGCCCAGTGTGGTACAACTTACGTTTGTTGTAGAGTAACTTTCCTACATATCCATTTTTGTTATTTGGTCTAGCAATGTAAGCTTTCACGGCCTTTCGTTGTTTATTTTATTTTTGGCATTCCTTACCACCTCGGTTTCCTAACGCACGACCTAATCCATTTAGTTACGACCCATGTGGATTTTTGCCTCATTAGTAGCAATACCTTCGATAGCATTAGCAATTCGTTGGGTTATAATACACTCGATCCTCGCGAAACTTATTCCATGTCTCGTTGTCGGTATTTTCTTCAAGATCAAACTGAGTAAACGAAATAAATAATTCAAATTTTACAGGCCGTGTTTCCAAAAATAAATGGAATGTTATGAGGTGATGGGTTAAAGTTGTGTGCGAATTAATCGACATGTTCCTAGAATTAATCGGCTTGTAACACCCCGCCTTACGCAGACCACAATATTGTCCGCTTCGCCCGCAGGCTCACGGCTTTGCTTTGTGTCCCTCATGTGAAGAATTCCCAACAGGTCACCCAAGCCAGTACTACTTTCACCTGAGCACGCTTAACTTCCAGTTCCTAAGAACCCCACTCGCAGTAGACCACAAAACGCGTTGTGTCATTATAAGGCGAATGTTATCTTATGAACCCAGTATCTCTCCAGGCCACAGCCGATGTGGGATTTGCCTAGGGTGTCACTATAACCCCCCCTTAGGGACTCATCGCCCTCGATGAGGTTTTCCCCACCATCTCGAACGGCTCAACCTGGCTCTGATACCACTTGTAACACCCTGCCTTACGCAGACTACAATATTGTTCGCTTTGCCCGCAGGCTCACGGCTTTGCTTTGTAGCCCTCATGTGAAGACTTCCCGGCAGGTCACCCAAGCCAGTACTACTTTCACATGAGCAGGCTCACGGCTTTTCTTTATGGCCCTCATGTGAAGACTTCTCGGCAGGTCACCCAAGCCAGTACTACTTTCACATGAGCACGCTTAACTGCCAGTTCCTAAGAACCCCACTCGCAGTAGACCACAAAACGCGTTGTGTCATTGTAAGGCAAATGTTATCTTATGAACCCAGTATCTATCCAGGCCACAACCGATGTGGGATTTGCCTAGGGTGTCACAGTTTCAACATTAAGTGTTTGTAACCACCTTGACCTATTAAATGGGCGGTTTCAACATTAAGTGTTTGTAACCACTTTGATCTATTAAATGGGCGGTTTCAACATTAAATGTTTGTAACCACTTTGACATATTCAAGTGCCTAACTTGAAAACCTAGTTATTTGCTTTAACCAAAATTAAGGAGGAAATTGCATGCCCAATTTTCAAAAAGTTAATAAATAGCATTGATGGATAGTCCCTCATGTACATAGTAGAGCTTTTGAAACCTAAGTACATTGCTACTAGTAGGATTTTAAAGGAAGTAGGAAAATAAATAGATCGCTATTTTTTTACTGATTATGTAACACTTGCAATGTTGTCAAATTCAGTGGGAGCATTTCGATTTATTACTGAACAAGACATTCGTGTAATGTTGTCTAATTCAATGGGAGCTACAAGCTTTATTATCTTGTTAGTAACCCATATTATATCCAACTTGTCTTGAGATAATACATTATTTTCCAACTATAAACACACGTGGCTTTAAGGATAGTCGTGTACTATTTCTTATTAAAACAACGTGTTTCTATATCTACTTGTAATGCTAATATCTGTGACACTATCATAATGTTCACATAGACAAACGAACGTCGTATTGTTTGACTACATGTATGATGTTGTGCCATGCACAAGTGGGATAAATATTTATTGTGTGCAAGGTACAACACATGACAATAACAATATGATTAAAGGTTTCTATTGACCGTAAGGTAAGAAACTAATTATCTACTAGGACTTATTGCCCTATTTAGAACATATGTCAAGATATGAATTGTTAGGATTAAAAGACTTCAAGATGATTCTTAGAATTACTACTGCTCAGGTATATATTAGTGCTGTCAAGCATAACTTAGTACTGTTAGAGATACTAATGAAAATTATGCTAAATAGTTAGTACTGGTAGTATAAAAGTTACTACTGCTAGTTACTACTGTTAGTATATATTACTACTGTTAGTATTAAGTTACTGCTGCTAGTAGAAGTTAAGACTGCTCAGAGATGAAAACTGAAAATATACTAAGTAGTTACTACTGCTAGTGTATGTTAGTACTGCTAGAGTAAACTTCTAAGTAGTTAATGCTGCTTGTGCTCAGTTACAACTACTGAGTGATTACAACTGCTGGAAGGTTTATGCTAACAAAGATGAGATTAAAAGCTTATCAGAGAAGAGATAAAGATTGATTAGAGAACAAGAATACTTACGAAGATAAGTATTAGTTATTTGTAAAGAAGATATGTATAACTTATTTGTTTAAGAGATTATGTTTGTTTATAGAAAAGATCATGATATGTTAGGAAAGTATTGTAAGCCTTGTAGGACTCCTTGGTGTATAAAAGGAGGTCCTAGGGCATATTGTTAGATACACACATTCATATACAATTTAGATATTCATAGCTTCAAGGCTGTAAACCCTAGTACTAAACAGAGTACTCGTATTATTGATCTTAATAATATTAAAGCTTTTTGTTACATCTTTGTTCATTCATATTTATTGTTACATTCATAATTCTTCTAAGTATTGAAGAGTAGATACCGCATACTCTTTAATATACACACAAAGTTTCTACCATTGTTATTTGGGTTTTATCCAAGATAACATACTATTTATAAGCTAAAGAATAGATCTTAAGTTGGGATCAACAAGTGGTACCAGAGCTTGTGTTCTGAAACTTTGATCTAGAAGAACTATTTTCTCACAAAGAAGAGATGGATATAGAAACTGCACAAACCAATACTACTGCAAAACTGCCCATTCTCAAACAGGGTGAATATAAGATGTAGAAGATAAGGATTGAGCAATACTTTCAAGTACAAGACTATGCTCTATGGGGTGTCATAAAGAATTGAAACTCATTCAAACCAGTAGCTCGAACAACAAAAAATGCTGATGGAACCTCAACTTCTTTAATACCAGGTCCTGTAACTACTGATGAAAAGACTCAAAAGAAGAATGATGTGAAGGTAAGAAATATGTTACTGATGGCACTTCTTAATGAACATCTACTGACTTTTAATCAGTACAAGGATGCCAAGATTTTGTTTGCTGCTATACAAACAACATTTGGTGGTAATGATGCCACAAAGAAGACTCAGAAGACTCTTCTGAAACAAATGTATGAAAACTTTAATGCTCCAAGCACAGAGTCTCTTGACTCTATTTTTAACAGGCTTCAGAAGATTGTAAGTCAACTAGCTATCTTGGGTGAAATCATTTCACAAGAGGGTCTCAATTTAAATTTTTTGAGAAGTCTGCCTTCTGAGTGAAATACTCATGTTGTGGTCTGGAGGAATAAACCTGGTCTAGACACAATGAGCTTTGATGATCTCTACAACAATTTCAAGATTGTTGGACAAGAGGTCAAAGGAACTGCAAACACAAGCTTAAGTTCTCATAACATGGCATTTATGTCATCACCCAGCAGTACTAATAAGGTTAATACTGCTAACATTCAAGTTAGTCCTGCCAGCACTCAAGTTAGTACTGCTAGCACTCAAGTTAGTACTAACATTGATAATATATTTTATACAGCGGAATTAACACATAAAGAACAATGTTATTCAACAAGGTTTTACCAAACATTCCAAGCCCCAATATTATTTGATTAGAACAATACGGTTACATTAATGAACTATAACAGAGATCAAGGAAAACCTTGATTACCTTGGGGCTAAACTACATATGACGTCTACATAACACACGCCCGGAATACACACATACACGTGTTTAGGTACAGGAACTCACGAATTGTACACCTAAACCTAATGACCTATATCTCTTTATATACTAGAGGTATTAGGTTTACAAAGGATAAGAACAAATAAAGATATTAATAAATCTTTTAATCCTTTAAGTTTATCATCAGAATCTTCAAAATCTTCCATCTTTTGAAGAATTCCTCCTTTGCCTTTTAAGTCCTTCATCTTTCATATGTTTTGTCTTATCAACTCAAATATAATTCCCAACATGAAATAAAGACTACTTAAAGTAAAATGTTTATGTGCTCTTGGAATGTCACAAATAATGAAGTAATCTCGATTAACTTGAAATTATTATTGATATCAAAAGTAGGTGTTCATAATTACTTTAGCTAAGTATGTTTATGTTTCTTGTAAAGTTATAACATGAAGTCCGTTAATTGTTGAAAGACTCAAAACATAAAGTAAGTTATGTCTTCTTATGAGGACATGAACACGAAGTCCTTGAATTGTTCAAAGGTAAAATAATGTATAGTTAACATGTTATATCTTTTGAAAAGATATGTACATAGAGCTCTTGAACTAGTTAAAGATGTATACATTAAAGCATGCGATATGTTCTTAAATACTATATATTCAATTTGGTTTGACACAATTGATGAATGTGTAACCTAAAGAGTATTAAGTTACTTAAGAGATTGTGGTAAAGTCTCACAATCAAATTACCCATAGAATACCATACATTTATGGTATGTCTAGAGTGTTATATCAAATTCTTTTAGAATCATTTAATTTAGATAACTTAAATATTTTACCTTCAAACATGTCAAGGTTTAAAAATTAGGTATGTCTAGTATACACTCAATAAGACTCCAACCTAGAAGGTTAATAAGACACCATCATGTTATAGAATGTGATGACTCCTAGTAAGTCTTAAAATTGAAGTTCTAAATTTGTTAAAATTCTTATGAAGAATGATATTAACAAACTAAACTCAGAAACAGTCGATGTATCTTGTAATGTCCCAAAAGAGAACAAATTATTGTTACTCTACATGCTAAGTAATTATAGAATAGTCTCTAATTACAAATAGCAAGTGGGGAGCATTTTTTAGATCTAGAAGAGATACAAATACAAAATATATAACCTTAGAAACACACTAGTAAATATCATACTGAGGTGAGCATGTAAATGTTAAACCTCATAATGATATAATTCTTGTTCATAGATACGTAAGGATACCTCAAATACTTGATTGATATATTTCATATCAATGTTAAGGAATGTGAGTCGCAGGATCATGATGAAGCTGTTAACCATAAAGATGCATTGTCAAATCTTAAATTTGGTAAATGACTCATACTATGAATATGAAGATGATGTCCATAAAGATAATCAATTTTGGAACTAGATTGATCTTTAACCAAATGGTTAGACTGTGAATTTAAAATGAGTTTCTTCAAAGAAAAGAAAACCCCAAGTGGTTTGTTTCTTTGTCTTAAACCCATAAGGACAATGTTGTACACATATTTAATGCACGCATTATGATGGGATTTTTAATCATACTCAAGTAACTAAATGTGATTATATATCTTTCTGTGCGCATTAATTATATAAATATGGTTGATTGTCATACAAGTGTTCATATAGATGAAATATGACAATGAAATTTAAAACTCTTCCTTGGATGATTACTATTGTGAGGACGGTGAGTAATCAAATGAGTGTATGAATTTGTTAGCCTCAAAATATTAAGTCAGAAATTGAAGCTTGGTCTCTAGACATGGATGCTCGGTCTTTATAAAGTATACGTTGTAATAAGCTAAGAAAGGGTATCATGCTCGTTTAATGTAAGCTAATTGGTCACGTGTTGTGGGCTAAAGCCCAACCATATCTTGAGCCCGACCTGTTAGTAAAACCTAGGCGTCTCATACAAGGAGCCTAAGTATAAATACCCCTTCTCCACAATGAAGAAGGGTTGGTTGTTCATTTGTTTCTTGTACCCACTTTGTTCAATCCAACCTTCTTATTTTCTCTCCACCTTTCTTCATCATCTTCCTCCTTTATTTCTTTCATATATTTCGTCCCATATGGTTTATGTATAAAGTGATCATGGTTTAAAATAGGGATAACATTTGATATCAAGAGCCATAGGGTGGGTTTAGTATTTGTGGTTTTAAGATTTAAAAGTTTTTTTGGTTCTACTTTGTACGGGTAAAAAGAAAATGCTCCAAACAAGCTTACTTTTCATCAAGAAAAGTGTTTGTTTTTGACGATCTGATAACGCTCCCAATATACATAAAATATCCCTCGAAAATACATGAAATATATATGTTAACGCATGAAATATTGCAAAGTTTGGTTTTTGTTATGCAATATTCATTTCAGGACCAAGAATGAAGAAAAGGACTAAACGTGCAAAGAAATCCTGTTAAATACACTAACGGTCATTATAAGAAGAATCTAGAAGAGAATCCAAGGAGGAATTAATAAACGAGGCAAAAGTGTGGCGCATAATTCTTTTTGTGCGGCGTACTTTGAAACGAAGTAAATGCAATTTAATTATACACCAAGTGCGGCACACAATTTCTCAAGTGCGGCGCACTTCACCTGCAGTTACTCAAAAATCAGTATGAATACAATTATTGTGCAACCTTTGGCTTGCCACTTCCCACAACTGAAGTCTCATCCTTCAACTATAAATAGAGGACGAAATTTGCATCTCAAATCATCCAATTCATCACTTCTCAATCACATTACACTTTATCTTATAGTTAGGAATAATTTTAGTGGAATTGTTGAAGAATCACCTTGTTCTTCATCACATTCCGGGTTGTAATCATCTAAGGAGGTGTAATTCAAGCTATTAAGGGTTGTGACAGAGTTGTTTATACTTTGAAGTTGAATTTTCGGGTTGTTAGAATCATTGTTCGAAGGAAACTTTTGAAATTCAATATAATTTGCTATTGGAATCGGTATAAACATGTTTCTCTCCTTGAATGTTATGTTTTCTGAATCTAACATGCTTATTATGTGTTTTGAATCTATGAATATGGAGTAGTTTAACATGTTTGTTTGGGGATTATGAGGGAATTATAGATCTAACTTGGATAAACTAATAAATTTTGGAAATTATTCATATGAACTTGATGTTTTTATACTCGGATTTCTTAATCATCATTTGATCATCATACTAGTCCGGATATAGGTCGAAAGACACCGGCTATATATTTGATTTCCAAGTTGTTTGTCTTTGACAACTAGATATTAGCCTTGTAAGGATTGGCTAATAAAATGATCATTAACCGAGGATAAAAAGGTTTAACGCTAAACCTCATGTCTAACAAACTTGGTTAAGAAAGTCCATATTCCTATTTTCCAAACATGAATCGAACTTAAAGCATTTTTGTAATCAAAAGTAAAGGCCAAAAGGATTTTTGACTATAATAAATAGACAATCATTTTAATAAACTAACCGTTTTGTTAATCGATTATACTTTAATTCTTGAACCCATTATCAACCTAAGTTTATCTATATTTGTTCTCATCCCCTAAACAAACATCATTTTATATCTTGAATTTGAATCATTATCTTTAGATCGTGATAGTCTATTAGATAACCCTTTCGTAATATAATCGTCCCTTTCTAAGAATAACCAATCTCGCGGAACGACCTGGTCTTACCCTAAACCTATACTATAAACGGGGGTTTATACTTTACCTGTGTGTTACTTGGAAATTAGATAAAACTAGAATTATAAATTTAAAGCTTTTGAAACACATCTTTCACTAAAGAGTGGAATGAGCTTATCACTTGTAATGGATTATGAACAAGTATAATAATCAAAGAATATGAAAATGATAAAAGCTAGAGAGAAAAATATTTGTGAAGAGTTGTCTAAAATAAAGATTTAAGGTTGCTATCTATAGGAAATTTTCGAAATTTAAAATCTGTCCCAACCAGCTGTCGCACGTGTTGATAAAAATAATGCCTAAAACATTATTATATTTTTCACATCTTTACATTTTGACAATCACAAAATATAAAAATGTTCAATGTAAAATTAAACGTAAACAAGTAATTAATAGTAAATTTTCATTTCGAAAATTATATCACTTAAAGGTATGAATAAATAAATGCTTAATGCATTTTATGATCAAAGGAAATTTTTATTCAACCTCACACTTTTATAAAATGTTGTAAACATTTTTATAAACATTACAAAATATTTTCTACAATTAAAAGAAATGTTTTATTCAAAATAAACATTTTAAAATTCAAAATTTTGGACCTAAAACGGCTAGAAAAGTTTTAGAAAATCCCCCATACACAAAAGACAAACTGGGGAGCCCCTAGTCTAGGGCGGCTCCCTTAAATACACAGGCGGCCCCCTTAATTTTAAGAGGACCACCCACCTATTTAAGGGGACCGCCCATAGGTAGACGCTTCTCCAGTTTGTCCTATAAATACTGTATTTTTCCCCACTATTTTCTCACCTTTTGCACTCATTCTTTCTGATCTAAAACAGCCCACACATCTCATTAAAATCCTTTGATCATCTAATCATAAAACTTTGTTTCCAAGTGATCCAAGCTCAACTTCTCAAGTACAAGAGAAGAATACTTCCATCATTAAGTAAAGAAGTATTACACCTCAAGTGTGTATTGCAATCTTGTTGCATCCATATCACAATTTGTAAATCATTTATAAATCTTGTAAAGTTGTTTAGTAGATAAATCTTTGTGATTGTTGTAAGTATAGTTGAATCTAGTGATTCATCCAAGTTGTGATAGTTAGGTGTGAAAGTAGAAGTGAAGTAGTGAAGTAGTTGTGAAGTTGTGTTGTGAAGTCGTGAAAGTAGTGAAG
>BQNB010080219.1:11874-26727 GCA_026074375.1 Tanacetum coccineum
ATAAGATTCTTTACACTCTTTTGAACAAGAAGTTACCTCAGTGTCTGAGCCTGAATTGCTGTAACCCATCAAAGCATAGTTCTCTTGCTCATCTTCTGAGTGACTGGTCCAATCAACACCTTCTCCATCAAGAGTTACCAAAGCTTTAGGTTCCTCTTGTTTTCCAGGTCTCCTTCCATTGTCTTTAGATCTGTACCCATTGTATCCATCATCTCTCCTCCTACTATCTTGATTCCCCTTAGATCTGCATTCTCTAGCAAAATGCCCTGTCTTATGACAATTGTAGCACTCTACTTTGGCCTTATCAAAGCCAACTGGTTCCTTGGCATCAAACTGCAGCTTTCTTCCTGTCTTTTTATAGAACTTCTTCAGTCTCATGGAAATCATGTCCACCTGCCATTTTAAATCTATTTCTTCTAAATCAAACTCATCAAGCTGTTCCAAATCCTCATGATCCAATTGTGGACCACTGGATTGATTAGCAAAGAAGGAGTACATGAGTTCATTAGTGTATGAAGAAGAGCCTTCCCTTTGGGGGTTATGGCTAGAAGAGCTAGAAGCACCATAAGCAGTACTAACTTCATTAGTACTGCTAGTGTTCTCAGAAACAAATGCCACATTCTGCGTGCTAGAAGATGATGCAGTAGAGCCTTTAACATCAGGCTCAAAAACTCTAAGATTATTATATAGATCATCAAAACTAAGATTGTCCACTCTTGGCTTGGTCCTCATGATTAAGGAAATTTGAGACCAGGCAGAAGGTAGAGACCTAAGAAACTTCTGATTTGCATCTTTAGTGGAGACTCCTGCACCATGAATCTCTAGTTGACTCAGAAGACTCTGAAACCTGTCATAGCCTTTATGCAGCCCTTCTGAGTTTGATACAGAGAAGCCTTTAAACTGTTGCTTTAGAATATACTTTTGCATCTTCTTTGATTCATCATTGCCACCAAATCTAGATTTGATAGCTTCCCACATCTCTTTTGCATCAGTCATTTTGTGAAATTTAGCAAGATGATCTTCTGGTAAAGCCATAAGCAAGGTGGTCCTTGCTTTTCTTTCTCTTTCTCTGGCTAAAATTTCTTCTGCAGTCTTGGGAGGCAGAACCTTTATTACACCATTTGTATCAGTTGAGACACTCACAGGACCATTGCCTCTTTGAATAACTTCCCAGATAGGATAGTCTGTATGAGCAAAATAATATTCTATTTTCATGGCCCATATATCATATTCTCCCTTCTTAAGAATAGGGAGTTTGATGGTTGAGACAGTGTGAGGGGCTTGTTGTGTTGGTGTTTGTGTTTGTGGTAGTGGTGGTGGTGGTGGAATCTCATCATCTGATCCAGCCATTAAATAGATTTGTAAGGTAGAGGTTTATAACTGGAGGGTTTTAGTTCTTCTTACTCAGAGTTTCTCTACAAGCTCTAATACCACTTGTAAATCCCAATTCAATATAGATCTTTCTAGCCTGTTAAGGGTTGTAGCCAATATGGATAGTTCTACACTAACTACAAGAGAAACAATGACTATGAACACTATAAGTTATGAGGAAACTAACTTATAATGCTAAGAAGAACAATGAATATTAATAATTAAACTTTTGTATTAATCTGCTAAAATGATTACAAATTACTAACTATGAGATTGAGAGATGTGGTGAGATATATATTTTCTCTAACGTCGTAGGGTTCCTTTTATACACCAAGGATAAACCTTAACAGACTTACAAAACGCGTAGAAGATAATGCATATCTTTTCCTATAATATCTCATACGTATCTCTTAAACGGTACTAACTATTTTGTATTGGCGGTACAAACTAATACTAACAGTACTAACTATAACTGTCGGTACTTTCTACTACAACTAGCAGTACTACGTCAGGAAAGCATAATTCCCAACAGGAACTTTCTTTGGAAGCATGAGTCATATTTTGGACTCTCGACGTGTTTGGAAACTGATATTGGCTTGGAAAACTATTATTGGACATTTACTCTTTTATAAAATTATTTTGTGTACATAATCCTGTGAGCTCACCAACTATTTTTAATAGTTGACAGTTTTATCATGCTTTTCAGGTGGCGTTCCTAATGTGAAAACTTAGTGCTTTGCTTTTCAGTCGTTATCAAGATGTCTACCAAATTGCAAGGATCATGTCTTTTGGAATATCCATGTTCGAATGGAAACATTTTATGATGTTCCATGTAATTTTAAACTTGTTCTTGAAGATGTTGTAATTCGGATAACTTTACTTTATCTAAATCATGTATGGTGTTTTTATCTATCTTCTTGTGTGATGTTTATTAATATGTTACACCTCGTGGTTCCGCCTTGGTGGGGTGTGACAATATTCTTGACGTTGTCACTAGATAGATCACGATGGCATCGCTTTATGCCTGCGACGTCGTCTCCAGCCACTGTTTGAAAAAGTCTTCAAGAGATTTGGTGTAGGTCTGTAATCTTGTCTGTTTCTTCTCCAAATGAGCCCAAGTCACGTGTATTTCCTCCAAAACCATCCAAGTGCTAAAAACCTAAAAATAAACGATTAAGCACATAATCTGGGCATATTTGCATGATTTAGGGGGTTAAATGATCCCGAAATAGTGTATAAAATGACACATCATCACGTGATGAGAGTATCCACAATGTGGTTAGATATGGTTGGGCATATGGTTTGGCTGCTGGTATGCAACTTGATCCGTGCGGTATTGTGAGTGTATGTGCTAACAGATTATCCGATTAGAACAAAAGGAGCTTTGGTCATGTGTAACGGTCCTTTAAATCAAAACAAAAGACTCTTCAGATATCGCAAAACCTCTTTAATGGGTCGACATGTGATGAACAAGGATTCTTAAGAGAGCAAATTAAATAGCTCTTTACACGTGAAGAGTTGATGTGGAAACAACGTAGTCGTGTTCAATGGCTACGAGAGGGTGACAAGTGAAACTGAGCAGCATTAAGAAGAATACACCAGTAATCATTCAATTTTCATTCCAATAAGCAACTTTCATCATCAAATTTGATTCACACAAACTCTCTTTCTGTTTTTATGCTCACATTATCTCTCAATTCTTTTTGCTCACATAATCACTCATTTCTGTTTTTATGCACACATCTCTCTTTCTATTTTTAAGCTCACAAAATCTCTCATTTCTTTTGGCTTACCAAGACACTCTTTCTGTTTTTATATGACAGTTGTGTACAAAATTCCATCAATTCCAATAAGTTTCATACTGTCCTCCCCACTTCCAAGTGTGTAACCTCTTGAGAGAGGTGGATCAATGGACTATTTAGATGTAATCTCAAACCTAGTTTGAGCATTCACATCCCCCAATATGGTATCTTGGCACCTGGGACCACTACCTGAACCAATTCCCTAAGGAGTTGATTCATTAAGTGTTGCCATGGATTGGGTCTTATTTGATGTTACCACTGTCCTGCTCTGCTTCTTAGCTAGAAGCAGTAGTGGCAGCCCTTTCCATTCTGTCACCCAACTCCTTATGGATAGCCTCATCACCAACCTTTGTCAGGGGGACCACTAGACTGAGGTATCTTGGTGTCCCGACCTCTTTTGATATGCCTAGATGTGTTTTGATACTTTTGAACAAACTTATGATATAACACATCCTTTCACCCATTCTTTTTGGTTGTATAAATAAGAACCTCCTCTCAAACAAATGCTTCAAGAGATAAGAATTTGAAACAGAAGTCGAGATATAGCTTCAAGGTTGTAAACCTCAGTACTAAGTTAAGAGTACTCGTATTATTGATATAATAATATTGGAGCGTTTGGTTATATCTTTGTTATTCAAGATTACTGTTTCATTGATTTTACTTGATAGGTATTTAAGGTGTAGATTCGCTTACACTTTTAATATTGTTAGATCACATAAGATGGTCCTGAACAATGAAGCTTCGGTCACACGAAGATCATAAAGACAAAAATCTAGCTCGAAAGACTATGTTTTTAATGTTTAGTATGTATAAGGGCCAAGATGTAAAAAGCTCAAATAGAAAGCCCTCAAAGGCAAATCCTTATTAGTATAAATACTCCTAGTTTAGTCAAAATTAGGTTAGCTTCTCCATTATTTATTTTTCATCTTAAGGGTTTGTAGCCTCTCTTTGTTTCTTTCAATCAAAAAGTTCTTAATGTTTAATCTTTGGTGTCATTGATCTTGTGCTTCATACATGGAATGATCTAGGGATCCTACAATTGGTATCAGAGCCTACAAGATTGATGTATTGATTTGGTTTGTATTTTTGTTCTATTGATTTCGAAAAAAAAGAGGTTTTTTTTGTTTATGATTATTTGTTTGTTTTGATTATTGATTCAAAGATGGTTTATGTTTAATCTAATATCAATCAAACCATCTTGTTAGCAATCAACGATCTAGTGTTTTTCCTTTGTTCTTGTTGTTTTGGTTCGAAAAGTGTTAATAAAGACGTGGGGATCGAACGAGTTTTAGTCGTTTCGATCGAACGAGCGACATTCTTTGTAGATCGAACGAGTGGTTCGAACTAGGCGATCGAACAAGGCGTTCGAACGAAGGGAGGCTCGAACGAGGGGAAGTAAAAGAGGTTCGAACAAGGGGAAATCGAGAACGTTCGAACGAGGGGAAATCATAAACGATCGAACAAGGGGAAATCGAGAACGTTCGAACGAGGGGAAATCATAAACGCTGAACAGGGAAATCTGAGAAACCGATCGAACGAGGGGAAATCAAAAACGTTCGAACGAGGGTGATTCAACGAGGGGTTCGAACGAAGTGATCGATCGAGTGGATCGAACGAGCAAGCATTCGAACAAGCGATCGAACGAGGGGAAGAACTAAGCGATCGAACGAGTGGTTCGAACGAAGGGATCGAACAAGCCAATCGAACTAGTCGATCGAACAAGCCGATCGAACTAGACGACCGAACTAGACGACCGAACAAGCAAAAAAAAAAAAAAAAAAAAAAAAAAAAATTTGTCGGATTGTTCTGAAATTTTTATACCAGCTCGAAAACGGCCCAACGGTCAAGACTCTTCCTCTTTGAGCGAGAGCCCTGTCATTTTTTGGCCATTCGGAGTCATTTAGGCCCTCAAAACTGCATTTTACTGTTTAAAAATTACCCGAAAATCACAAACCTCACACCAAGTCATCAATCATCAATCACTAGATAAGATCATTCATAACAACGTTATTCAATGGCAACCAATGAAGAAAACAAATGCTGCCGCACAGATACTGTCCACCCAAAGTTGGTTTGAAAAGTGGACTACGAGTCTTGGAAGATTCGTCTACACAGTATATTGAGGCAAAGCCCAATGGCAAGCTGATATGGAAATCTATCCAGGAATGGACCTACAACCTCACCCTATGATCACTGATCCTCCCACCTGATGCTTCTGCTGCTGTTGCCTGCACAAGGGGAAATTGATTCTGAATTCAGTGAGAGGAAACAAATTGAGATGGCTGATACTCAGCTGAAATCCTTTAAGTCAAGCCTTCTTAGAACATCCTTCTAACTACCTCAAATCAAAACAAGCACTGCAAGGAGATTACTAATTCAACAAAGATGCGAAGATCTGTTTGAAGAGTCACGAACGCTTTCGTGCTATTGGCAAACGAATCAATTCATGACTACTTTGTGCATTCCACAAGCTTGTGAATGAATGAAGATTATCAGCTCAACATTCCAAAATCATCAGATGAACACTAAATTTGTCAACAATCTTCCAGCCTATTGGGGTAAGTATGTGACTAATGTCAAGCAGAACATGGATATCTCAACCACACCTTATGTTCAGATTTATACTCATCTCAAAGCCTATGAGCCTCATGCCAAAAAGACTCTCAAGAAACAGGAGCAGTCTACAAGTATTGTTGATCCACTGGCCTATGTTGCTCACACCACATCTGCACCTGTTCTTTCATCATCCTCAACTTCTAGTCCTCAACCTACTGCTCAGTCTCCGAATGACGCTTTGATGGCCACTATGACTCAGATTGCTAATCTATTAAGTGGTTTCCAAAAGCAGTTTCCACCCACCAACAACCAGCTCCGGACTTCTTCCAACTCCAAAACTCATGCTACGGTGCATGATGGTCAGATTGTTACTGAACCGATTCAGAGGAAGGCTCCAGGTAATGTTGGTAATACAGGTGTTCGAGGCAAGAAGGTGATATGTTACAACTGCAGAGGAGAAGGACATGTTGCTAGACAGTGTAAAGAACAGAAGAGAAAGATGGACTCTCAGTACTTCAAAGATAAAGCTTTACTGATGGAAGCTAAAGAGAAAGGAGATGTGTTGGATGCTGAAGCTGAGCAATTCCGCCTGATGTGTGACTGCACTGCACCTTTGGATCAACCTCAGGCACTAACTACAACAAACCATGTTTCAAGCCAAAACATGAGGATGCTTATGGACTCAGACGTGGATGAGGCCCCAATGCTGCTTCGCTTTCATGGCCCATTTGTCATCCCACTAGTGAACCAAACAGTCAAGTCAGTGAGGTGACACTCCAATGACAATCCAATCTTTGTAATGTGGGATTATCAGTTGAATCAGGTGATGCACCAGGAAGAACATTTTAGACTCGGTGTGAGACTGAGAAGAGATGACAATACGATCCCCGTATCATCAGTATCTTCTTGACCACCGAAGCCCAAGATATTTCAACTGAGGTATCTGCTGACACATCTGTAAAGTTTCTATGATTGCTATCTTAACTGACTTGCAAACCCAACTAGACGGACATGCTAAGGTAACCAAGAAAAATGCTTAGAGGTCGAGACCTTAAAAAATGAGCTTTCTCAATGCAAGCAAGAAATATATCGTCTAGATACCCAAAAGGTCAAAATTGATCTTGAGAACAAAGTTAGGACAGGAACAAGCCTAGTGATTCAGCGTAACAAAGCGTAACGCTGAAAACTTGTGCAAGAAACTGATTTGCTTAAATCCACTCTTTTAGGAAAAGAAGATCCATTGATTTTTTACATCTGAATGGAAAGATTTTTTCTGAGAAAAAAGGATCTAGCAGATATCTATTCCTAGTGAAATAGTTTGTTTAAGAATGCTAACAAAGTTGCACGAGTATGTGCAAGATTGAACATGGCAACACAAAACTATTCCTATGCTTTTAAGAAAACCTAAAGCCGCAACCGCTGACTTGCACAAGGCCCTCCTAGGTACCGTACCCCAGGTTCTTGGGTATATGGCCAAGGTGCTCAACTGCCTTGTATGATGCTGATACCCTTTTGCAATCTACTCACCACCCCGTAGTATATGGGGATAGTGAAAGAGGTCTTGGTTCACCAAGTTGTTAGCATGAAAAAGATGAACGAAAAACCAGGGCATGTTCGACCCGCAAACGGTTTCTATGACAAGCTTAATGCCCTTATGTTCGTTCCTCAGAAGAGTACCTCTTGTGGATCAGGGTATGGCTTTCTGCCACGAATTGCTAGGTCAAGCTAGTATTCAGCCACGCTGCTACCCTTTTTTGCTTCGCTAAAAGTCGACCTCCAAGTCAAGTTGACCAGTCTTCGAATGTTAATGCTGTTCTTTCCTAAGTTTGAAGGTATCATAAAGAAAGAACAACACAAAAAAACCAGATTATGTTTCTGATGGTGTTTTGACTATGCAAAACAGTTTGTTGAACAACAACTGGTACCCTTATACGACATTTCAAAACAACTATCACTTGCTATTGATACATTTTTCAAAGAGATAAGGTAATTTGAACGATTTTTGATGACTTGGAGAAGGGCGTATGAAAACATTGTGTTCTGATAACAAGAAACTGACATAGAGAGAAAATTCTTTTAATCAAAATGACTGCTTAATTGCTGAGTGTTTAGAAAAAGATATCTGCTCTATTGTGCTTACTTTCGATATTGTTGTGCCCCCTAGTTCGAATTGCCTTTGCGAAAGGATCTTAGAGTGCTGCATGCGGTAGGAAACTCACACTATAAGTTTCTGAACTTGAAGCTGAAGTTTTCAAACAACAAAAAAATGGTCATTGATCTGAGAATTACGTATCTCTCATTTACAAAAGAACCATATTGTGTGCGTACTACTTAAATTTCAAACTATAAACAGTTGCATAGACACTTCCTGTGCCTTCCAATGCAATTTTTGAAATTAACAAGTTAAGAAAGCAGCTTCAAGGGAAAGATGACACTATCAGGAATTTAGAAACTCAGATCAACATCACGAGAATGTTGAATGTAGGTTCCACTAAAGGTAGTTGTGACCAACAGGCTTTCGAAACTGACAGAATTCAGTTGAAAGATACGATTTACCTCCCATCAGGATTTCAGTGATGGCTTAAGGTAGGAAAAACGTGAGTTCAAAAGACGGATATGATGACTGTCAAAGGCGAATACTCACTCAGTACGGCGTACACTGAAAAGATTAAATGCCTTAACTGTGAGATAGCCAAACTGAAAACTGAGTGAGTGGACAACAAAAGTGTGGTGGATTACAGCCTCTGAGAAACCCAAAGTACATTGCTTCAGGGATGTATACCAAAAGTTCAAAGGACATTCACACCTCCAAAAAGGAGCCTCAATTGGGTGAAACAACCCCGGTTGACCTAGAAGAAGCAAGATTATTTTCAAGAAACCTCCAGGACTTCAATCGACCCACACAGGAACCACCAGTGCACAAACAAAAAAGCCTATATGTTCCTGTGAAATTGTCTACGAGAAACCAAACCTGCCACTGAATCTCGCAAACCTATGCCAAAGTGCCACACTCGGAACCATCGTATCTTGCCCAATAAAAGTGTGAATGCGAGGAGAGCAGCAGATCACAATAGGAAGTTGAATGTTGTTTATCATAATCAGTTTGTGATTCGTTCTTTGAAGTCTGTGAATACCAAAACCCCCCATGCCAAACATAGTGTGAATCATACTAAGAAGGTTTGGAAAGCAACCAGAAATCATAATGTGCACACTACTAAGACAGCTTGGAGACCAACTGGAAAGATTGTTGGTAGTGTTAAGCCTCAGTGGAAACCCACTGGACGACATTTTGCGTTGTATGATAACTGTCCTTTAACTAGGATAGTGGAACCCATTGTTGAGCCTTTAGAACTTACCCCGAGCGTTAGTTCTAGTTCCAAAGTTACTAAGATCTCTAGGTTCCCTGATTGCAAACTTAGTGATCGAAAGGCTGGTTCCAAGGGGATATCTGGTATTTTTGAATGCTAAAGCATTGTATCCTTTGTATATTAGTATATATTTAATTTAAAAAAAAAAGGAACAAATTGGCTAAATGGCTTGCAGTTATTTCCGACTGTAACCCGGTCTTATCCCAGAGATTTAGTGTACGTTTCAGTGCATTATTTCTTTACAGACAAGAAGTTGTCTAAGCCCCGAACACTTTTTCTAATAAACAACTTGTTTTATCAAACATGTTCGGGATGACCAATTCAACAATTGAAACGGGGTCACATTGTTTGAGGGGGAGAATCAGGTATACTCACAGTTGTTGCAGGTCAAAATAAAGGAACGTTACTGTTGCTGATTCTATTGCTGCAAGATTGACACGACCAACCGTTTACAAGATTCAAGGACAGTAGTCAGTATCATTCCTGTCTGGGTATTCAAAGGTCTTGTTTCAATTACCTTCACTTGATTTTGTTGCTATTACACCTCACACCTTCATACGTTGAGGGGGAGATTGGATAACATTTTAAGTCCATTTAGGATCAAAACATTCCACATAGTTTCATACTTTTTTGATCGGGGGGAGAGGAATGTGACTTGAAAAAATGTGACTTAAAACATAAACGGATAATTAATGATTCGATTGATTCTAAAATGCTAAGTCCTATCCATGCATGTGCTAAACATCTTTCGATTATCGACGCACATGTGTAGGGGGAGCATAAGTGTTAATATGATCAAAAATGTCAAGGTACCAAAAGTTTGTGTTATACACACGTATCTTGATAAATGACAAAGAATCTTTTGTTTCATGTTCGTGAAAGTGATCTTATGGAATGCTGAGGAAAGAGATGTTGTACCACCAGGGTATTCGTATGAATGCTCATGCCTGGTCTTCGGACTGCGCCTACTAGTGAAGTGGATTTCCATAAATGTACTTGTACAAGTTTGGATTTCCCAAGGCACTTCATATCTTTCGGGATATATTTCAAAACATCATCAGAAGCATTCTGATTTAAACTTTCGTTTGTGCCCCAAACAAATATCAAGTGAATCTATCTTAATGAATCTATCTGATCACAGGTGCATTATTCATACTGTAGTCATTGATCCTTACGGAATCAGAGGTTAATGTAACCGACCAGATTGAGTATCGTCTATACTCGGTCCCTTCAAAATATAAAACCCTTTGTGTGTTCACAAAATGTTTTTCTAGAACACATTAAGTGGATTTTACATAACAAAATGTTTTTGTTGGTGACTAAATTGTTCTATCATAGCGAATGACGACTCAAAGTATCCGATGCAAGACATGCTCATATCCTTACTCACATATCTGAAGAAATCAAGAAAGTTTACATACAAAGCTTCCGCACAATCTCTGAAAATCAATGTCTTCTTCAAATGCAAAAGTTCAAATGATTGGAAGAAGATACATCATCAAAGCTTTCAAAGATTCCAACAGATATGAGCATGTGAGACTAAAGATCAGCGTATGGCAAAGTCAAAGTGAAAGAAGATCACAAAGTAATTCAGAGAAGTAAAGCTTAAACAAGTCAAAGATCAAGATCAAGTCATCACATCAAGTTCTGAAGATCATGATCAAGGTGTTAAAGATTGAATTACCAAAGCACAACAAGTGAAGTACCCTATCAACAACGAGCTAAAGAGACAAGCACGAGTGAGCTTCAAACAACTTCTCATGACCTCATCTAGGGGGAGATTGTTAGGATCACATAAAGGACCCGACAAAGAAGCTTCGGTCACTAGAAAATAATAGACAAAAATCTAGCTCGTTTAAGCGTGTAATATTAATGTAATTGGGCATTTAATGAAAAAGCCCATCAAAGCCCAAAGGCCTCATTGTAAGGCTATATAAAGCCATTCTTTTCTTCATTTTTAGGTTAGCAACTTAGATATTTAGATTTTTCATTTTTGTGTGTTTTGTTGCCACACCATTGTTCTTTGTTTCTCTTTAATACAAGTCAATTTAAAGTTTAATCTTGTGTGTTCTTGTGTTAATCGAATGATCTAGGGATCCTACAACGGGTACTTAGGCAATCTGTAAAATTTTAAAGTACTTGTGTCTATTAGTAAAAATGAGCAATGTATTCTCACCCCAAAGTAATTCAAAATGATTATTAAACAAGTAAAGGTAGGGCTATGAAACTTACCTCTACAAAGTAGTAACAACGGAAATAATGCGCAAGTTCAACGAAACAACGTGTCCTAACCGCGACCTAAATTAATAAGACGCATTAGGTAAAATACGATATGTTCTATATGCATATGAGTTTATAAAGTTTTATCACCCATATATACTTGTAGTGAAGTTTTATAAAGTTTTACACGTGAAAAACACTTAGAAAACGGGTAAACGTTATTTCCTAATATAGCAGAAACATTTGTGGGCTGTCATAATTCACTCATTTCTTAACGTATGACTTCGAAATGAACGCTCACACTTAGGTCTATGTCTTAAATTTCCAAATTATATGGCCACTCTCTGGGATTCAAAGTTTAAGATACTAAAATAATGGTTGTAAGACGCGAAGGTCAGCAGTTAGAGCTGCTGGACAATAACTCTTGTAAAAATTGTTTGAAAATGGTAAAAAATCCATAATTTATAAATTTATACATTAATATTCCAAAGACATTATAGTAACTGTAATGAAAAGATATTTCCAAAAGGGTTTTTTTTAATGGTTAAAACTATCTTGTAAAAGGGGTCATTTTCTGGGCAGATTTAGGGTTTCTTACAGCTAAGTTTAAAACAACTTCCAACACTACAAATCTATAAAGGTAATATGAAATGATGCTTAATAAGTTAAATATATGTAAAATAAGTTATATGAGATTCTTACAAGAATTGGTGTTGATTAAGAGGTAAAGAAGTGCACAAGAACTAACCCAAATGCTTTAGAAAACCCTAATTTTGATTACCAAACCCCTAGTTCTTGTATAACCCTTAAAAAAATCTTGAAACCCTTGCTTGGTGTTGGATTTCTGTCAAAATATAGGAGAGAAAAGGGAGTATGTTTGTGTTTTAATGTGGTGAAATGAAACTAGTCACAAGAGTCTTGATTTTATAGATACACTTAGGGTGAGGTCAAGAGAACTCTTTGGTGTCACGTGTTATGGTATAACCTAAAAATTCAAATTGTTTGGAGTATTGTGGTGTGCCATTGTGTTGTTCCAAAATGAAAGGGAAAGGAAGGAGAAGTCTTTGCATGCTTACTAGAGAGTTGTGTTAGCATAAGGAAGGTAATGGTAGTTTTTCAAGCCAAAAAGCACATGTTTTCTTACCCCTTTATGTGAGCCGACTTCTAAAGGGTTTAAGGGGGAGGGAAATTCTTTTTGAAGTATATAATACTAATAGATATAATACATCAAAAGTGGTGGGGGTATTGGGTATGTTGTGCATGTATGCATGTAATATAATGCAAGTATAAGAGACTTACGTAAAAGTTGTAAAACTGTATGCAAATGACTTATAAATCATGCTCATGAGAATAATAATGTACTTGTTAAACGTAGACTAAACTTAGTCTAGTGGCAGAATATGTTTAAATATGTTTCTCGATATACGCAGGGTAACCTAACGGTTATACCTAAAGTCAATTATGTACGTGTTCAAAGTAAAACGTTTAAGTTAATGGTAAAATGATAACTTGAAAATGTCAATTTTCACACTCTTACCCCGTAAATAACATACAATTCAATATTTTATTACACCTACATCTTATATATTTCTCCCCTTATCTTTTGTATTTCTGTTTAGATAGTAATATAGATGTGTGTGTGTGGTGTAGATTGTATAATGGAAAGCTATTCTTGCACTTTCTGGTTATTGTTAAATGAATTTCATCCTGAAATTCAGTTGGTGGTATCCAGTAGTGAGGTGTTTGGGAAAAGGTTACGCTATTTGCTACATATTTGGTCTTCACGTTCCCAAGTGAATTCAAGACCTCTTCTGGAATTCCATTGAACATTGACGATTAGAATACGGCTTTGTTTTAACTGTTTAACTTCTCGGTCCATAATTTCCATCGGTTACTCGATGAAATTTATTTTATCATCAACTTGGATTTCCTTCAATGGAATGACGAGTGATTCATCTGATAAGCACTTTTTTAGATTAGAGACACGAAACGTAGTATGAACGCCAATGAGTTCTTGTGGAAGTTTGAGTCGGTAAGCTACATGGCCAATCCTAGTTAAAACCTTGAATGGTCTGATATACCTTGGGTTTAACTTTCCTCATTTCCTGAAACGTATCATGCCCATTCATGACGATACTTTCAACATGACCTTATCCCCAACATGAAATTCTAAAGGATTATGCCTCACATCAGAGTAACTCTTTTGACGATCACGAGCGACATGTAGTCTGTTTCTTATATGAATGATATGCATGATTTCTAGACTAGTGAGTTGGCTATCACCAACTTTGGTCCCGCAAATGGGTGGTCGAAAATTTTGATTGTAAAGTGTCTCAAACGGTGCAACCTTAATGCTAGTGGTAACTATTATTGTAATAAATTCAACCAGGGGTAAATGGTTATCCCAACCATTACCAAAATCAATCACATAGGCGCGTAACATATGTTTTAGTGCTTGGATTGTTCTTTCACTTTGGTCGTCAGTTTGTGGATGATATGCAGTGCTCATATCCAGATGAGTACCCAAAGCTCTCAAGAGCGACTGCTAAAATCTAGATGTAAATCTACTATCTCTATCCCAGATAATTAAAACTGGCACTCCATGACTCAAGACTACTTCTTTTAGATAAATTCTTGTCAGTCTTTCCATTTTATCAGTCTCTTTGATTGGTAGGAAATGTGCAAAAGTTAAAAGACGATCAACTATCACCCAAATAGTGTCATAACCGCTTGGCGTCTTTGGTAGCTTGGTAAGGAAGTCCATTGTTATTCGTTCCCACTTCCTTTGAGGTATCTCAGGTTGTACCAAAAAACCAAATGGTTTATGATATTCAGCTTTCACTTTCGAGCACATTAAACATTTGATGACATATGTGGCGATATCAACCTTCATATTATGCCACCAGTATAACTTTTTAAGTTCGTGGTACATTTTGTCGGATCTATAATGGATATAATACTTGGACTTATGCAACTCGTTCATAATTAAATCCCTTAAACCACCAAAATGTGGTAACCAACTCCTGTTCATGAAACATCGAGTTCCATCTGGACAAGTCTCAAACTCCTTGTCCATACCACGTAGGTTTTTCGTCCTTAATGTTTTCTTCTTTGAAAGCTTCGACTTGTGCATCAAGAATTTGTGACGGGAGGTTTGAATTTATCATCATAAATAAGGTTCGGACACATAGTGTATTAGTCCGCTCCTTTATTCATAAAGCATTGGCTACAACCTTTTCCTTTCCTAGGTGATAACGAATATCACAATCATAGTAACTAAGCAGCTCGATCAACCGATGTTGCCTCATATTTAACTCTGTTGGATCCCGTTAACACTTCATAACATATATAATAATCACGAATCGAACTAGAAAGGAGAAAGAGAGGTGAGTTGTTCTAGAGAGAGAAAGGAGAGAGAGAGAGAGAGAGAGAGACAGAATATGGAAAAGGAAATAAGATTTAGAAATGAACAACTTACTCTTTTCTAAATAGAAAAGAGTTTATATACCCCGTCGCGTTAAATGACGCGCGGGATA
>BQNB010080220.1:0-19000 GCA_026074375.1 Tanacetum coccineum
CTATGTATCACCCTTTTTGTTCCTTCTTGATGAATGATAATCAAACAGGCTAAAGAAGATCGATCAAATGAAGAGAATCGGTTGAGCTCAGCTTGTTTCAAGTTGCATATATTTAGCTCGTGACTCATGATATATATTTTAAGCTCTTTAGTTAAACGAGCTCAAGCTCTTTAGTTAAACGAGCTCTTGTTTTGAGCCTTTTGAATTCGGTTCGGTTTCGGGTTGACCCGAATAACCCGAATTACCTAATTTATTAAAAAAATAAAAAATAATTACATAGATATTTAGTAAAAAAAATTATTTCAAACATAAAAAACGTTTTTTTTATATTAGGATAAAATTTAATGGTCTTTATATATATATATGAATATATAAAAAAATATATGTATTTATATAAATTCGGTTTCGTTTCAACTCATATCCAACAAGAAAACCGAATTTGTAGTTCGGTTTAGTTCAGTTTTGACAAATCTGGTTCGGTTATTAGTTCGGTTCAGTTGTTTTTATTCGGTTTGGTTTCGATTTTCGAGCTATTCGTTTTTTTCGATTTTTCTGCTCACCCAGTTCAAATATTTGACTAACCTATAACCAGTCAACTTCATAAGCCTAGAATTTGCTCGGCCCACTAACAAAAGCCCATATAAGCCCATTAAATCTAAACCATTAGGTTAGAAGCACTCAAGCACATCATGTTCACTTACTGCTGATATATATATATTAACAACATCTCTATTCAACCATAAAATCATTCACAGTTTTGGTTTCTATGTTTTTTATATTCTAGTTTTTTACGTTCTTCCTAAGATCCATATAATTTGTTTTTTTTTTAATTTTTTTTTTAATTTTAAATTTGATATATTTTGTTTTTTTATAAAGCATCGATGAAGATATAACAAACTTTGTTATCCTTGCACTTTGATTTCTTAAAATGAAGATAACTATGGGGAAAGTAACTCTGAGATACTTTTTATTTTTTTTACATTTGTTCTGGAAATTAAGTTTTTTCATAGTTAATTTTTTTTATGGTTTATAAAAATCTAGAAATGAAGTTTTCCTTGATATTTTCATTTTTTAGCAAATATTTGTTTTTTTCATGACATTTCATGATTTGTGAATGTTTTGAAAAATATGTGGCAATACATTTTTAATGACACTGGTTATTGGTGCCTTATAAAAATTGTGGTCTTGTTAGTTTGATTTTTTATCTAAATATATATTTTTAATAGGGTTGGTTATTGATTTGTTTTTTTTATAAAATTGTGAAAAAAATGAAATATAAAAAATGATAAATGCTAACAACAGCCTTAAGGGTTATCGTTAAGCACATAATTTTTATTACAATACAAGTTATGGATGATTTTGATTGAATGACAATTTCGAAATTAATGAATACACAATTGATACTTGATTGTGATCGGTTGGATATTAGTTTTACAAATAATTGTAACTTTTAACCACAACCTTTAGGGTTAACAAAACCAAAAAAAATTAAAGTTATATAAAAAAAATTAAACAGAAATGATAAAAAAATTGTCTTATTTATAAATTGAAAAATTAAGGATGCGCTTGGTTTAACATGAAGGAATTATAATGGGAAAGTTAAAGATAATACTAAGGAATATAACGAGTATTCCTTAGTGCTATAATTATCATTGATGTTGCTTGGTGCTTATTATTTAATGCTATATGCAGATTACGGTTATTTAGATATTTGTGTATGAAAAACGATTGCTTGTTGTTGATGCAAAGATCCGCTAGGAAGGGCGTTGTCTGCCCTTTATGGGATTCTCAGCTTCAACAATCATGTCGATAAGACAATACGCGTTAGCCTCGTCCTGGGTTTTATCCCAAGACCAAGCTCCGGCGTGAGAGTAAGATATTTGATTAAGTATGCCTAACGGCCATTATCTGAGTAAAGTGGGGATTGTGTGAAAAGATTACCTTTGCATTGAATGCACCGAGTATTTATACTACTCAAAGTACTGTTAAAGAATATTGTTTCTGACATATTGGGAGATGGTGAGCCGAGCTATGTTGCTTATGCCAGCTAAGTAACGTGCTTAGTAAACAGAGCCCCTCGATTTTTGGGTTGCTTGTTTTAGGACGACGAGCATTCTATTATCCAGTGGATAATAGAGTGCTTTGGTGTCTTGTGACCTCTTGGTCTTTCCCCAGGTCTTTGTCCTATTCGTTTGTGAGGTTTGAGCATTTTAAGTCTTTTAGTATGCTCGATAATAAATAGGCCGCTAGGCATATCTTCCTATCGGCCCGATTCCAACGGTCACATATACAAACATGTCCCCCCCAAGTGTTATATCAATGCTTGCTTTGGTATAACATTTGGTCGTAATTTCCTCCTATTTATTTATACTCGTTATTTCCTATCATTATTATTATAAATATACTCTTGTTGTCATAATGAAAATAAGTTAATAATAATTATTTACTACCTGCCAAAACTTATAATGACCCTTGGTAAACTAGTCGTTGGTCATTCTTGGGGAAGTACGCTCTTTGACACGTATCTTTTTACTCCCCATCGTGTGGATTGGATTTTGCCACATCATTGATCTGATGGACGTGACGTTTCGTCTCTTCCTCTTTCCCCCTTCATTTTACTGCCATAATAATTTTTTACCAGTTTTCCTTAAAGTCTCAGGTTTGTTTTTCTTTCCTTTCTTTCTTTATCTACCCCCTTCCGGACTCTCCCCATGTCGATAGACCATTCGGATCAACTTCACCTTCCTGATGCCCCGGATCTAGACCCTTCTTTAGAGGCTTCGGTCGTTCCTAAGTTTGATATGTGTTTGTTCCGGTCTACTTTGACCGAAAAACATGTTGAAAAATTCTCACAGATATATGTCATTCCGCTTGACTTACATCCTCATGCTCCTCCTGCCGGTTTTACTATGGATCAGCTGTCAACTGAATTCAACAAGATTCCTACAAAACGCGTATTCCTTATATTGATGAGATGAATTCTAGAATATAACTATAATTCCTTAATTACCATTAATAACGTTATAATAAAGCTCAGCAGATTCTAATCTCTGTCAGCAGGAAACGTGAACATGACCAGCAGAAACATAATCAGCAGGAACGCTACTTGAACTGCCAGCAGGAACGACTTAATGCCATCAGCAGAAACGACACTTAGTCGTTTTCAATTATTCCCAACAATCCTCCCCTAAACTTGGTTTTGACTCCGTTAATTCCAAGTTTCTAGATAGATCTTCGCGAAGCAAGAGGATTGAGTAGCAGCAGAAACAAATAAATACACCGATAACAAAGGTTAAACCAGCCAGCAATCAATACACGCTAGCAGAAAACCGTCGAAGCACCATCCAAGACATGCAGCATCAAATGAAAAGCAGAATTCGTTGATTGGTAGCAACATCAAAGGATTCAGCAGCTTCCAGTTAGTCTTACAGCAATAAGTAGAGTTGATAAGCTTTTACCAATTTAGCTACTCACTCTTGGGGCTAGTTGTACTTTGGTGAAAACAAAACACCCTTGGTGTAACAAAAACCGTCAATTCTCAGATCGTGAATCAAGGTGACATGGGATACCCTAACAGTTTTTGGCAAACGTCACAGCTTAATTACAACGGATATTTGATACGTCTTACTGTATGCGTTTGCTCTGGACTAGCCAACTTTCATAACAGGGAGTATTATGGTTGAGTTGATACCATACAAAATAATTTTTAGTTAAATTGTCAACTATCAAACGGGATTTGAGAAAAGTCTTTACCAAGAGGGCCGTACCCTCTGGGACTAGCCTTATTCTTCCAACAGGAACCATTGGAAATAATACCAGCCAGTTTTGGTCAACTCGGCAACCATCAACGGGATTGGAGAAAGTCATTTTCCAAGTGTTGTAACCCTTTGGACTAGTCACTCTTTGTTACAAGAAACAGGTGAGGGTGATGGCAATAGGTGTTTAGCTAAACCCTTACAGCTATCAACGGATTTGAGTTACAACCAAAGCCGTTTGTTTTTTTTTTTACAATGGTGTTTGAGCTGACTCTTTCTTGGCTGTTAGCCATGGTGCTGCTGAAAACCCATTTGTTCGTGCAGTGTTTGCAGCTCTTAAACTACAAAGGAATTCAACACTAACCTATTACAAGGATGTATCTAAATCTAATATATAACTATCTAAGAGGACAAATGTTTTTTTTATTATTTTTATTTTTAAACAATGAACAAAACTATGGAAGTAACTAGAAACATTAACTCAGAAAGCACTTACAAAGGAGCAGATGCAAGACACTCATAAGATTGCCGTAAGCCAGTCTGGACCGTCTGAATAACACTCCCAGCAACAACAACATCCCGACAGTATGAGGGTTTGGATCTGGTGAGCCTGGGGCGTAACATACGTTCCCCTTTTTTTTTCTTCCTTTCTCCTTTTTCCCAAGCAGTGTTGCCGGTTAGGATAGAACTTGTCCCCAAAAACATATACACAGGTCTTCCCATTCGTTAAATCTGTACATGAACAGAGCTCCTTGGGGTACAACTTCCAGCTACACACAATCCATTCATTTGAGTGCGCAATGTCTTCACGTTCATCAGAATTGAAAGTGACTGACCACACCAGATTTACATCCCTCCAGATATCTAATCAACATCTACATCTGGGGTTGAGCGAAAGTACCTATTATCGTCGTCGCAAAAAAAGAAAAGAAGGAATCCTCAGATAGACCCGAGGTTTATTTGCGTTAGCCAACTCTTTCAAATAGGTAAAGTACTTTCGCCGCCTGTTCTGCTGATAATAAACATGAATATGATTGTTACCAGGCGGGCAACTCACCATCTCCCAATCTTTAAATTCACCATATGGAAGAGGGGGAATGTAATGCTCCATATCATCATCACTCTCATCTCTCGAATGACAAACGTCTTTCAACTGGTTTATCTCCTATCAAAAAGTATCACTTCTCACCCCCGATGTTTTACGACGGAGACCGAGGAGGAGAAGAGCATACATCAGATATCAGTTTAACCTTAACTCGTGGTATCAACAAATTCATCTTCAGGGAGTTGTCCACAACCACAACAACTAGCACCTGAAATATACTTACCCCGAAAAAGAAATCACTGCAAGCACTCGTAACCGAGTCAGGGTTCAACAGCAACTCGTTGACATACCAATCTGCTCTTCCGCATTCACTTGTATGGAAAATTCATTAATACTCCTGATGTGGATTCAACAGAACATTCAATTGGTATGTGACAGTAGTGACATTTTGGGGGTAGAACTATCAAAGATTTGCAAATGGTGAAACCCCCACTGCTATGGTTGTTTGTGAACCAGAGAATCCATTGCTGTGGATAGTTGGGGGGACAGATAGAGTCAGAAACCTGGAGACCAAATGTACTTCAGCAGGATTAGATAGTACCACACCAGCTGAATCAGGATCTATTGCAGTATGAGGTTGTAGCAGCAGCACACTAGCTGGCTGTGAAGACGCCCGTGTTCAACCCTTTTGTCTCTTAGAAGGAGGTCCAGTAGTAATGACAAGCTTGGGTCGAAACAGGTTGTACTGAGCACTCAACAAGCGATCCTTTTAAGACGTCTGCAGATATACTCGTACTCTTCAATCAGCTGTTGTTTAGTCATAGCCTTGACAGCGGTCATCGTGATTGTACCATTATGAGCTGCACGCATTGATTTTTAACCAAAGATTGCGACATTTCAACTGTGTGACCTCAGTGTTCTTAATGGCTTCCTCCTTGAGAGCTCCGTACCGTAAATATGCCAAGGCTCGCTCTTCCGGTTCCATTAATAGCAGTCATGCGCTCAATAAAGTTCCCTCGTTGACATCAGCGCCCAACAGTTCTTTTGCCAATGCAGGATTAGAGCCAACTTGCAGCATCAAGTTCAACCAGTCTGTTTCTGTCATACGCATCATGAGATCATCTAATTCCTTTGCGCGCTCTTCAGAAACATTTGGCAAGACTGCCTGAACCAAATCCTCAGCCTGTAACTGTTGAACCAGTCGCTCACTAGCCTGGTCTTCCTCGAAGCGTTTCCTGGCTTGTGCATCCTCTACAAGAAACTCAGCAGGGATTCCAATCAGATAGGAGGCTTTCCTTGTCAGCAGCAACAGAAGGACCCAGCAGAAATATGGAGCTGAAACTGCTCAAAAGGCTGGGTGTAGGAAAACGCTGTCTGGCATGGCGATAAGCAGTACCTTTACGCCTTAGCGGGAACGTCCTACCTCTTCGGAGTTTCTTCACTTCTAGCAGGAACAACTGTTGATCAGGACCTAGAGCTGAGATGCATACGTGATAATCCATTCAGGTAACATAATCTGAATGTCCACATCCCCTTCCGAGGCAGGGACATCACCCCCCAACCGTGTTTGTCCGCAACTGCTTAACCGTTTTCTCTAGCTTCTTGACTCTAGAAACTAGTGTCAAAATAGCACCCCCTATAATTTTCTTTGTCGTTCCCAGCTCAGTTTCCAAGGAGTCAATACGTCCCATACACCTGTCAAGCTTTTCAGATAAACTAGTTAGTAGAACAGGGTCCTTTGCCCTACCAGCAGCATCGGCTGGGGGTTGGTTGTTTAGGAGCAATCTCATGGCCGAACAGGTGACTCCAATGGAATCCACCATGGGTGCGTGTCCATCCTTCCATGGAAAAAGAGATTATCAAGGTCCTCTGGTCACGATAGTGTCAAGGCTAGGCTGGGGACCCAAAGATAATGGGTCACAACGTCTGGGTCAACCATAAACCATGGGGTTGGGGCTGTGGACCAAAAAATAATTGATTCAAAAGAATCAGGGTCCACATCCCCTGCTGGTTAGGCGGAGGGCAAACCCTAATGGGATCCTAAAATAAGGTCTGAGCGGGCGGGGTAGGGTGGAGCCGCAGGCTCGGAGTAGGATCCCTATATGGAGAAATGTGCTAGGAACAGAAAAGGGCCATGGTCCAGTCGTTAACCAGGTGAGATAGGGTTAGGGACTACCCATTCTGTCTCAGGCTGCCTCTCCGGTGTGGGTTCCCTAACAGGGGAAACAGGAGGAGAGTGAGGTTCAGGGTGTGCCTCAGCTGTACTACCAGCAGCTTCATGGGCAGCAACATTTTCCTCATTAGCCAGCATCAGCCTAGTCTCGCAATTAAAGCAATGGCAAGCATGGGGGGTGTCAAAGGCATTGGCTGACCCTCCCATTTAAATTTCATATTAGTAAACAGTTTCCTAGTAAAGCCAAATGTTGGTCTAGGGTTCGGTCAGCAGTCTCTATGGCCACAATCATTTGTAAAAACCTTGGGTACATTAAAAATTTATTCTTTGTAGCCTTAACATTCCCAATCATCCCCTCTATAATAAATCGAGAGAAATTGTATACCCTATCAGTCGACAAACAAATAAGGGCCGGATATGTGACTAATGGACTAGGAAATTGATTCACTTTCCAGACTTAGGGCTCGACAGATGCAATAAGGGTGTGCACCAGAAATCTCCATTGAGGAGATAAATGGTGTCATTAAAGAAAGGTAAGAGCCCGATCCGTCGGATACCCAATAACCTCTTACCACTCAAAATATCACTATTGGGCATTGTCAAAAATGCCATGGCATCCTCAAGTGTAACTGCGTCTAATGAGAGACTCAGTCACGACCACCTCACGGCGTAATAGTGGCGACTAGGTCATGAGACCCAGCAGCATTTGGGCGAACAACAGCTGTTGCCCAAAATTGTTTGACCAAAGAGTCAAACACGACCGGAGGGGCATGTGACAAAGCGTACCTTAATGGAGAGTGGTCCAAATAGCTGAGGATATTCTGTTGAAGTCCTCGCAGCCTCTTTCCATCCCAAAGTAAGCGATTTTGTTTGTGGATCATCTTTGCTACTGGTGCCGCCATTGGTGATTTATTGCATTTAGGTTAATGCTTACAGAGTATACAGATGGCAAATGATTTTGGTGTATGTGTGGGAAAGTTTGAAAGTTGATTTGGGAATTAATTAGGTTATTGCTGTCCCATATGGTGAAAAGATAAACCTTTTAATTTGTTGGTACAATTTTAACTTGGAAGAGTGAACGTAATTGAGTGTAAAAATCAACTTGTACGCACCTGTTCTGCAAAAGTGGTGACCGACAAACACCATATAATAGAGATTTAAAACGAAAAACTATTCAACTTTCTATTTTTAAGGACCAGCAGGTTAGTAAGTCAACCAGCTCAGTAACCAGTTTAAAATAAAATCAGCAAGAAACAGTCAAGCAGCAAGAATTAATATGTGAGCAGACAAACATCAGGCAGCAGAATTATTGTCAGCAACACACACTATTCAGGCAGCGATACATTGGTTACACAGCATGAATCGAGGGATACCCGCAAGAACCAAGTGACTAGGCAGGCTGTCTCGATTATTGTTTAGACTGGTTGTATCCTTTGGCGGAGACCAACCAACCAGCAATATCAAACTGCGCACGGGACACAAAGTTGAGACAGCAGAAGTAACAGGGTAATACCAGCAGTAATAAGTCAGCAGCAGGAACATTGATATACCAGCACAAACCAGTTCCGCAGCATAATTGTATTCAGCGTAGAGTAGGAATAGAGTAATCCACCCAACAGAAAAACCATGCTGACAAGCAGAAACACACCCTACAGCACGAAATGAATCCCACCAGCAGAAGTATGCCCACAGCATGTACACGGAACCTTTCCCAGAGCATAACCATAGCTACAGCAGAGAAGCCAAAGCATCCAGCAGGAAGGGATTAACTACCAGCCAGAAGAATCAAAGTACGACCCAGCAGGAAACAATCGTCCTGCAGAAGGGAAAGGATAATAACAGCAGGACTCATAGTACGTCCAAGCAGAAAACCAATCGTCAGCCTCAGGGACTACCTAACCGCAGAATCATGTACACCAGCAGAAACCATCGTGTCTGCATACAGGATATAACTACCAGTAGAATCATAGTTCACGACCAAGCCGAAACCAATCGTTTTCCAGCAGAAAAGGATAACTACCAGCAGATATAGTACAGACCAGCAGAAACCAATCCTTATCAGCGAGAAGATGTATACACCTCGCAGAGTGTTGAACTACCTGAATCACAGGAAAATAATATCCACAAAACAACCATATCCACCTGCAAGAAAGTTAGAAATACAAATATACAACCAACAAGCCTCCTTTAGGCTCTTTATACCTCCCACATTCACGAAAGAGGGATTCACCCTCCCAATATGGAACACCAGATATCAAATCTTGGTCATCAAAATTGCCTTGGGTCAGTATCTCAGCCACATTATCATGGCTGTGAATTTAGCACCTGTTATAAGTTCTTCTCATTGGCATCTCTTATAAAGTGATGCCTAATCTTAATATGCTTGGTCCTCTGATGAAAGACAGGGTTCTTCATAATGCATATGGTGCTCTGGTTGTCTATGAAGATTTTGGTATTCATGAAGTTGAATCCATAATCCAGCAACTGGTTCTGAATCCAGAGTACCTGTGGATATAGATCAGTAGTTTTAGCGCAACATACCTCGGCTTCGGTAGAAGAAGTAGCCACAATTGTCTGTTTCTTGCACTGCCATGAAATTAACCGGTTCGCCAGAAATTGACTCCACCTGTTGTGGATTTCCGGTCACCAGAGAACCAGCAGAATCAACTGTCACGTAGGCTTCAACTGAAAGGGTGAATCTTTAGCGGTTACACAAGGCGAGTTTTGGTTGCCCTTATAGATACTTGAAAATCTTCTTGATGCATCAGATGGAGAAGTCAGTGGGTAACTTGATGTCTGGACAAGCACTAACTGCAAACATCATTAGTTGTCAGGTCTTGAAGCTGTTGAGATCATAAGTGGATTCCGGTCAAGGATCTGTACAAATGTACATTTCACTGGAGGATCAGTTCATTCCTTTCAAGTGGTTTTACAGCTTCATTAGGGTGTTGTTTGCAGTTCTTAGATTCCAGGTCGAACTTGGTAAGCCATTGTCTTTAACATACTGTCTTGGCTGATTTAAAATACCATCCTCGGTAAATGTTGACCTGTAGCCCTAAGAAGAAATCTTCTCTCCCATACATCATGTCAAATTCAACTTTCTATCAAAACACCTCAATTCATTCACACAGCTTTATTGGTTGACCCAAAAATGATGTATCCATATAACCTGTACCAAAAGTATTATCCCTAGATCTTTCTTGATGAACAGTGTATTGTCAATAGTACTCTTCCTGTATTGTGTTGTAACTGAAAAGCAGACGAAGCTTGCATACAGGCTCGAGTGCTTGATGAAGTCCATACAAAGCTTTAACCACTTGTATACATGCTTTGGGAAGTAAGGGGGATCTTCAAAGCCTTTTAGCCTGAGTGACTTTACACTTCTTCTTCCAATTTATCTCATAGTAGAGAAAGGCACTTTAACCTCCAGGCTGATATACATGAAGCCCATTCGAAGCAAAGCCAAAAAAAACAGTCTGATTGCCTCTATTTGGCTCCACTGTGTGCGAATTACTCCTCATAATCAATGCCTCACTCTTTGTCGGTGGTTGTCCCTGTGCAACTCCAAACCTTGCTTTATTCCTTACAACTATTCCTCTGGCATCCCTTTGTCTTCAAAAATCCATTTTGTCCCTATTGCATGTTTTGCGATCAGGTAAAGGGACAGTTTCCATACTTGCTGGGTGAGAATGTTTGCATCTCTTCTATGCATAGCATAACCCCCAAAAAAAACCCCCCCCCCCCCCAAATCCAGGATCATTCAATGTGGCTTTAGCTATACTAGTTGGTTTAGTGAGAAAGGAAGCAAGCAGACATACAATGAGTTGGTCTGTATGATTGGTCCTTTAGTTGATTGAATATATCCAATGAAAGCACTTTCACACTGATTTTTGAGCTCTGCTTCTTGTCAGAATGGAGAAGCAAGTCCACCAGAATCTGAGACTGAGGATGAATTTTGGGTGTTCACCCTTTTTGTAGGAACTGGATTCACTTCACACAGCCGGGTTAAATTTGTAAGAGATAGCACACATAAAGATCATATCATAAGGAGGAGATGTGAATGTATGCCAGATGAGATTTGATCCTTGCACACATCAGAAGGGACTGGAAATCGTTTAGTGTTTTCACTCGAGCCCAAAAATTAACCAGGAGGAAGTGTAGACTCATCAGCATGTTCGGAATGAAGTCAGCAGAAAGGATGTTTTACTGGCTCAAGCAGGAAATCGCCCAGAGGAGAGGATCTATAACTAACCTAGCAGAGGACACTACAGCAGATGTTTTTCAAGCCGATACACCACCAGCAGAATCAATGCCAGCAGGATCCCTATCAGCAGAAACACCGTGGTTTCGAATTTCAGCTTCAGCTTGACTTAGTATTTTCTGCTGTTGCTTATATGAGAACAAATAATATATGTGGCAGCTGCGTCCTTAGCTTCGCATTACTCATGTCTTTGAAGTTAGCAAGCTCTTTGCATAATCTGCATTGCGTTCCATCAACTAGGACCTTTGTTGAGGAAGGACCTGCAAAACTGTTAGTAAGGAAATGAAGGAACCACTATAAAACTTTGCTCATCCCGTTCTGAATCTGAGATCTTGATCTTGTGTACTGAGGTATTGTTAGTTTTTGTGTACCTGCAGGTTTTTGTCTGTTTTATGGCGAGTTAACTAATGAATCAGTTAAATGTTCAGGTCAAAGTACCACTCATGACCAATTCCCTGAACATTGGGTTTATCTTCTAAAAATCTCAGATTCATGGTTTCCTCTACCCTCTTGTGTGTTAAATTATAGAAACCCTATTGACCTGGCTATTTGGAGCATTATCCAACAAGATAACTTCATCGATTTGCCCTCAAATTTCCTAAATGGTCACTATGTATTAAGGATAGTTACTTGACACCCAAAAAGGTTTAAGATGACCTATTGAGGAATCCTTCCAGATTATCAATTGATTAAGGTGTTTTATTATGGGGTATTAGTAATAACACCCTGTTTAAAACATAGCAAAGCGTGCTAACAGCCTCAGTCCAAAACATGGTAGGTAGTATTTAGAGTCAGCCAAATGGGTTGTAGCTGCCTCTATATGGTCTATTTTTCCTCTCAGCAACCCATTCTGCTGTTGGGGCTTCTGGGTTTTACTATAGTCCCTCTTAATTCCCTTTTCCCCACAGAGTTCTATTAGTTTTGCATTTTTGCACTCTGTCCATTATTCACACCTTATTCCTTTTACCTTTTTATTTAGTCTGGTTTTACTATTAGGCAAGAAAATAAATTCTTTAAGGACATTAAAAATGTTTCATCTTAGTACCCAATAAGAAAGGTCCAAGTAACCTGCTAAAGTCATCAGTACACCTAGGAGTAGTACTTCTGGTCAATATCCTTATAAGGGTAGGGGGGGGGGGGGACCAAAAATAGGTCCTGTGCAACAATTGCAGCGTTTCAGTAATAAGTTACAGCTGAAATATGCTTGTAGAAGCTTATGTTGTTGTCCTGTTTGTTTGCAGGCAACACAGTTGCTGTTATGGTAAACAATTGAGAGGTAACCTATTCACCCGACTTCCTAGCTGACTTGTTTGATTGTTGTGAAGTTCACATGAGCCATCCTTTGTGCATCTGGTGGATTCATCCAAGGATGCTTTTGCTATAAACAAGTAACCTTTTGTTCTGGTTTGCAGGTTTGAGATGTGAAATGTGTAGAGAATACGTTTCCTAGGAATTTCTAAGTACCACCGACTTTCATAGGTAATTGGAATTCTTTTGAAAGCACCCAACAATCAGGTGTCTGTAATGAGAACTTGTTCTTTTTTATCACAAATTTGTGATACAGAGAACAAGTAAAGTGCTGCAGCTCTTCAACATAGTAGACATTTTCAAAGTCAAGCTTTGAAGTCCTTATGGTGCCTTTTCCTGATATTCTACCATCTCCACCTCCAAATTTGACAATGCCTCCCTTGATTTGCACAAAATCATCAAGCTTTTCCTTGTTTCCTGTCATACTTCTTGAGCAACCACTGTCAACTATACCTATGTCATTATCTGTACTAGGATCACCCTAAATTCATACAAAACCACCATTAGTACACATGAGAGACCCAAGCCAATTGTGGAACTTGGAGCCTGCTTGTTGGATCATTAAGTGTGATGCAACTATGTGGATTGTGTGAATCTCAATTACTCTTGGACCCCAAAAATTGTGGTTTTTATTCTTTCCAGAGTAACCTGCTGAGGTCTCTTACAGCCAGTACCCCATCGTCCCTTATTCTAAACATAGGGTATATAAGTCAGGGACAATCTATTATTTAAAATATATACAGATGTGGTTGAAATCTGGCTCATCAGCAGCAGGATTAAGCCAACCAGAGAAATGGTCTTTTCTACCAGCAGAAAGTTGCTGGTCTTTTAGACCAGACCAGCAGCGGAATTTGGTCTACCAGCAGAATTGACTGCTGTCTGTCTTCTTACTAGCAGAAGGATCAGATCATTCAGCATAACTTATGTGGCGGAATTCCGTATACAGCATGAGGAACAGAATTGCTGCTTTAGATTTACAAGGGACAGAATCTACACAATTATAAAAGTCACAATCTTTAATCAAATGCAATTTACTACCACAAACAAAACATTTCTTAACACGCACAGAATTGTTTTTACACACATTCCTATTGTTCATTCCACTTTTATTACAAAAGATCCTAGGAGATTTTACATTCTCCAAACAAGAAAAACTAGGACTGCCAGCAGTGGAATTTGGGTCTTCAACATCAGACTCTGGCAAAGTCTTGATATCAACAGCAGGTGGGAGTTTTGGTCTTGGGTTATTGGGGCTTGAATCACAGGATGCATAGGTCTCTGAGTCTGAAGACTTGTCACTGTTATCACAAGAGACAAAGTCATTAGATTCTAAAAGAGTTTCAGAAGTTTTATTATCAGACTTTGACCCATAACTTACCTGTGTTTCCTCTATGTCAGACAAGTGTATGGGGGTGGGCATATAAGTTTCAGTGGATGGAGGGTGGAACAGCATGACTCCCCAGCACTTGACGAACTAGAAGGTTAAAGAGTTTTTTTAACCTCCTAAACAGGTTTGGGTTCATGACACTCGGTGTAGAGAAATCAATACACTTCGTCTTTTAAAGTACTTTTATAATCCTAGACCAATTTTAGTTCTTGTAGACATAGAGCTATTTATCAACTTTTTCAAGTTCTTGGAAGACTCCTTCCACTTTTCAAATCTAGCTAATGTCGCTTCAAACTTAACTTCCCATTCTTTCTTTTCTTTTTGTGCCTGATCATGTAATTTTTTCAGTTATAACTTAGTTGTTTGTTTAGCGGTGTTTTCTAGTTTAGCAGATAAAACCCTACTTTTTTCTTCTAATTTGCAATCTGAGTTTTTTTTGGTACCAAATCCTTTTTGTGATTCTAATGTTTTTACAACATTTTGATATGCCTGAAACTTTAATGTATACAATCTTTTTACAATCTATCAAGATTATTTATACATATTAGTAAGTTCATTAAGTTTAGAATCACAAACCAAGGGTAATTTTGTACTTTAGGAGAAATCCCCATCATAGCATACTCAGCAACAGCCTCAGAAGAAACATCAGCCCCAATTATCAGCATGAGTTCAGCCCATCATCCATATACCTTCTCAACCTCACCTTGTCTTGCTTTTTGCCGCCATATGATCCGGACCAATTCACCATGGAATCAACTGAGTGAGACCAAAGTCTTTTGGTTCGTCTGTTTTGACTTTTGTTGAACCATTTTAAACGGCAGAATCCTAGCCTTATCTTCAACAGTCTTCACATTACACTCCCTAGCAAAATGTCCATTTGAAGACATTTGTAGCTATTTACCTTTCTTATGTCAATATCTGGCAGGTTGCTGCTTGTTGTAGTTCATCTTTTCGTGCCTGCCTATTCTTTCTCAAAATTGTTAATCTCAAGGTGAGCATAGCCATTTGCCACTTCAAGTCAATTCTTCCATCTCAATGATAAACCTGGTCAAAGGTTTCTTAGATCATTTCTTGATCTGGTTTTCATTATTAGCAACAAAAGAAAGAATGCAAAACACCATTCCATTATGTTGTCAGAATGACCAGAGGTCTGGGGAAATGATGGTGCAATACTTTGTTGATATAATAATTCTAAGCCTTTTGAGCCAGAGCTGGTAGCTCCGATGAAAGCAGAATGATGTGGGAGAAGAAAAAAAAAAATAAACAGCAGCCTTTCACACATAACTATGGACCAATTCTGACATCAAGTTCAAGTGACCTTAGTTTTCCTCGTTGTATTACAGGTCCTCAAAGTCATTGATTCAAGGCCACCTCCGTTTTTTAATGCCAAGGCAAACTTGTGACCACGAAGGAGGGAATGTGCTCTTAGAAACTTTAGGTTGATGTCATATTGTTGGCCTGGCCCTGCAACTTGATTCATATGGCTAAGAATCTCTGAAACCCTGTCATAAGCCCTTGTGTTGAGGCTTTTCTTCTGTCACAGAGGAATTCTGGTGTAACTGCTGTTTGAGCATGGTCTCTTCATCTTCTTTGATTCTTCATTCCCACCAAAACTTAGGCCTTAACTGCTATCCAAATATCCTTAACATCTCATAATGAATGAAAAAAGGGCGTATGATCTTCAGGTAGAGCCTTGGTTGAAGCAACAAGGTTCTCACCTTATTCTCCCTTCGTACGCAACCTGCTCATCAAGGAGGACAGGAGGTGAACAATTGATTTCCTTTCATTTTTTTTTTTTTTTGACCAGCATCTTTTTCCCAATCTCTTTTGGATGTTCCCTTGTGATCAATCCTCCAAAGATTATGATCAGCATTTGTATTAGTTACACATCTTATTAGCCATATCTCAATTTTGTCTCCTTCTCCAGATAAGAAATTTTTGCATTGTTGGCAGAGATCGGATGGCTGTTTGGAACTGTTGAACTGTTGTGACTGGACATATTAGGGTATGCTGACCAGTTTGGTTGGTCTGATGTAGGTTGAGTCTGTTTTGAAAGTGAAAAGAGGTTGTGAGAAGATAGTATTGATTTGGTTTGTGGGAACCGAGGTTGTGAGAAAGTAGGTTGTGAGAATAGATAGGCATGGTTGATGAGGGTTCAGGTTGCTATGAATGATTCCGAGGTATATCTTGACGTGAAAGGACGGTGAAGCAGATGGATTAGGGTTTAGGCTAAGTGAATGTTGATTGAGTATGTTAGAAGGATGGGTTTCTGCTTAGTTATTGGTTAGAGAAACAAAGTTTTGTTTGTGGTAAACGGAGTGATTCTTCTTATCAGAGGCTCTTCTTCGGCTCTGATCCCACTTGTTAGGTCTGGAATAGTAGATCTTCTAAGCCTATGTGGTTGTATAACGATTATGAATCACAAGTATTACGGAGGATGACTCTAGACTATTGTTTAGGCGGAGGAACTACACAACGTAATATAAAGAAGAACAAATTGAATAATGATCCTCTATGGATCTTTCTTTATTGATACATAAAATTGTTTTTTGTGACTTGTAATCGGTGTACCAATCCTCATGCTAAAGGTTTCTATTTCTAGAGAAAGAAACCTAAATTGGTCAACAAGATCCTAAAAACGCGTATATTCCTATATTGATGAGAATGATTCTAGAATATAATATAATTCCTTAATACCTTAATCACGTCTATAATAAAGTCAGCAGTCTATCTTGTCAGTAGAAACGAGAACATGACCAGCTAGGAACATAATCTGCAGAGAACGCTATTGATGCCAGCAGGAACGACTTAATGCCATCAGCAGAAATGACACTTAGTCGTTTTCAATTAGTCCCAACAAGTTTTCCTCAAAGTCTCTCAGGTGTGTTTTTCTTTCCTTCATTTCTTTCTTTATCTATTCCCTTCCGGACTCTCCCCATGTCGATAGACCATTCGGATCAGCTTCACCTTCCGGATGCCCCAGATCTAGATCCTTCTTTAGAAGCTACCGTTACTCCTAAATTTGATATGTGTTTATTCCGGTCTACTTTGACCGAAAAGCATGTTAAAAAATTTTCACAGATATATGCCATTCGCTTGAGTTACATCCCTCATGTCTCCTGCGGTTTTAACTATGGATCAACTGTTCAGATGAACACATAGGTTTATGTTCATCTTTTCGCGGGGGGTGGGGGGGCTTAAGGGTTCCTTTCTCTTCTTTCTTTCTAAGTTTAGTTGAGTATTTTTGTGTTCATATTTCTCAGCTCACTCCGCTAGGTGTAAATCATTCAGTGATTTTCGAAATGTATTGTCGTGCTTTAAACATTACTCCTACCGTTCCTCTTTTTAGGGTGTTTTATAAACTGTGTAAACAAGGGAATTGGTTTTCTTTTCAAAGCCGCGTTGGGAAGGGTTTAAAACCGTATTGAGGTGTACTACAGTTTAAAAAAAATGGGAAATAAGGATTTAAAAATTTTTTTCTTTATCGACCCCAGGCAGCTCTCCTATTGCCTATGTCATGGCAAGATCATGACTCTAGTTTTTGGGTTGGGCTGATGTTTTCTGGTCCTCGGAGTTTATGCTGGTCGATGTGGCTACTCTGCTGGAAGTTCCCATTCAATTAGAAGTTCCTATTCAATTACATAAGCCTTACAACAATCTTTTGTATACTGCTGGTTTATCTCCTACCTGGAAAGGATTAGGCAGCGTTCCTTTGATGAAGGGTCCGGGTGGGAAGGGTAATGCCCTTCTCTTTATCTTTCCCCCCTTTTTTTTATTTAACTTATTGTATTTTCATTTGTTTTTCTTGCAGTTCTTACTATGGCTGAATTCCTTCGCCTTCCTGACCTTGGTGCTTGCAAGATTGTCGCCGGTGCGTTACTTCCTCCCAACTTCCCAGTTGATAACCATCTTGCTAATCCTGCCGCTCGTCCGAAGGATATTCCCCCAAAGACCCCTGCTATAGAGAAGGCTGAGGTTGCCTGCCCTAAGGTGATTGCCGCCAGGGAAAAAAAGAAACAAAGAGCTAAAGATCTTCTGGCTTCTAAGGCCGTTGGTGGCTCCAAAGTTGGTTCAAAGAGGCGTGCTGGCCAGGAGGGTACGTCTAAGAAGAGGAAGAAAGCCACTGATGATATTCCTGCTAATTTGGAGCCTGTTTCCTCTCCCTATCCTTTACATCAAGCTGCTCCCAACCAAACCTTTGTTGCATTTACTCAAGGACCTGTTTTGGATGCTCGATTAGGTGTCTTACGAGATCAAACAGATGAACCTCTTGATTCCGGCCCTGCTCAATCTTTTGCTCACGATGATGGTGGCATCAATCCTGCTGACGATGGTTGTGGTGAAGAGGGGCAAAATGATGACCAAACTATTTAGGGCGTCGTTATGCAAGAGGGTCGAGGTCAGAATGATGACCACGGTGTTTCTCTCCATCTTTCTGTTCCCTAAACTGGAGGTGAAAAGACTGTCTCTACCAGAGAAAGTATTTTTCTTTTTATGCTTGTTTGTGTTCTTATTTTTATTATTATACATTGTTTTTTATATATTTTTCTTTTTGCAGGTTCCGCTAGGAATTTTGGGGAGTTGCCCTTTACCTCAGTGTGGGGACTCATTGATTCTGACCGTATGGTGAAGTTTCGTAAGTGTCGTGATATGATGTCCAACATCTTTACACCTGTCGATCTTGCATTTTTTAACGATGGTATGGATGACCGTGAAGCTGTTAGGCGGTCTTGGAAGCTTCTGTGTCAGTCTTCCCAGCAGCAGGCCAACATGTTGCTTCATTTTGAAAGACTTTACGATGACAGTGACAAGGTTCAGGAGTCTTGTGAACTTGCTCAGAGTAAATATGCTGGTTGTAAGAAGAAATTGGCCGACCTCCAAATGGCTTTTGATGCTAAAGTTTCCGATTATGGCCAACTTTTTCATGATTATGAGGATGCTTTGCGTAGGGAGGAAGCTTTGAAGGTTAAGGTTGCTGAGTTGGAAGTAGGGAAGAAAAGTTCTGACGAGTTGGTTGTTTCTCAAGCTAAACATATCAAAGGTTTGGAGGTAGCTTTGAAGGAGTCCGAGG
>BQNB010080221.1:2709-13867 GCA_026074375.1 Tanacetum coccineum
ATATAATATACGTATGTTTTCCGGAAAGTATGATTTCCCGGGTCGTTTTCCCAACGATTTGAGAAATTGAAACCTCGCTTGATATTGGATATTGATTTGAATGGGTTCGGAGATTGATTTGGTTTTCTATAACTACTAATTAAAAGCACAATTAAAATAGGCAAATAAAAACAATTAAAGCACAAAAATAATTAACGGGACAAATAAAACGAGATTAAAAAGCAATTAAGGTAAAACTAACTCCTAAAAATGAAAACTAAATTTCTAAATCTAAAGTAGGACAAAAGAAAATTTTAAGAAAAAGAAAAATATTTTTTTGAATATTTTTGAATTTATTATGAATTAAAAACTAATTTAATCTAATTAAATCCTAAAAAATAGCAAATTAAGTCCTAAAAATTTAGAAAAATGATTTTTAAACTTAGAAAAGTCTAAAATAACATAAAAACTCAGAAAACTATTTTTAAAATTAAAATCCTATTTTTAAAATTAAAAATAAAAGCTCAAAAATGAAAATTAAAATTTAAAAAGGGTGTAAGTGATTTTTCTTAATGTAAAACTAAAAGTACTTTTTATAAAACTAAAAACTATTTTTTTGTATTTTTTTTAAAACTTTTTCTATTTTTTATGTATTTTCTAAGATTTTAAACTTTCAAAAAATGATAGAAATTAAACTAATTAATGGAAAAATGTGAAAAATTCAAGGAAAATACTTAATGCTAGCAGGAACCTAAGAAAAATAAGCACACTCAAAATACTACTCAAATAAGCACTACAATAAGCTAACTATGCTACGGCTTATAAGGAAAAAGGAAAAGAAAATCAAGTATAAAGATTAAATGGTGCAAGGAATGGTTGGATGAGCTATTGAAGCACAATGGTAAAACGTATGGACTATGAGGGAGAGGTCTTGGGTTCTAGTCTGGCAACACACCCCTTTTTGCACTTTTTTTTTATTTTTCACTTTTTTCAAAAACTAAATACTAGAATTTAAAGAAGACACGTTTTAAAGCATTTTTTATAAATTGAACATAAACTGAAAGTCTAAGATAAGATTTTTAAAAGCTTATGAAATCAGCAGGTCAGTAAGTGGGCTGCTAAGCTCACTTTTGCTTATTTCCACTAATGCAGGCACCTAATGCTCAAATTAAGCTTAAACTGAAAAGCAAAAGATGTTCTAGACTTCTTAAGGTGTGCTTAATCTAGAAATGAAAAGCTTATTAACTAAAAACTACTGAATTCTAACTAAATTTGAAAGGCAAGCTAGTAAACTCAGAAAATGATTCAAAAAGCTCAAAATTAAAGTAAGTAAAAAAGCTCAATAAGCTAAACCAACCCTTAAGCTTTTGAAAACTAGAAAATCAACTATTAAGCTATTGAACTACATGATAAAACCCTATCCTATAAGCTAGAGATTTGAATTTAAAAGCTACTTTCTATCACTTACTGTTTTTTGGTTTTTTTTGGTTTTTTAATGACTTTGAAAAACAAATATACCTAAGTGACAGAGCTAGAAAATGAAAAGCAAGACTTAAAATAAAATAAGCTATGTCTAAACTATGAGAAACTTGAATTTTAGAACCTATAACCTAAATTTACTAATCCTAAATGATCCTAAATATTATAGCAGTGGAAACTGTTGACAAGAGTGCAAGAACAAAAATGCAAGTAACCTTGTGGTTACTACTGCATTTAACAAACTCAAATAGAGTGCAAAAACTCTTAGCAAACCAAATCCAAGCCTTCCAAGGCTTGGATCAAACTTTCACAAACAATAGAAAAGAGGGAATTAAACCCCTTTCTGAGACAAGGAATTTACGCTATAAACCATGTTTTTACAAGCGTAAAGACCTAAACTTTCAAACCTCTTTATATCTTAATCTAATATGGAAATCAAACTGGACAAAGAAAACTTACCTAGTTGCTTTGACTTTTAGAGGTCAAACAAGGTTAACCCAAACACCCATAAAATGATGACAGAGTTAAAAAGAGCTTGAAAATAAATTCTAGCTTATAAAACTTTGATACCAGATAATACTTAGCTTAAAATTTTAATTGTTTTTCAGTTAGTCCCTCCGTTAGTTTGTTAGTTTCCCCGTTAGTTTCTTAGGTTTTTGCACCATTAGTCCTTAGTTAAGTTTTTAATTAAGTTTATTAATTTTAATTAGTATTTAGGTTTGATTTTTAATTAGTTTAATTAAACTTTTATAAAAAGATAAAAATTAGGGCTTTTTCTTTTAATAATTTTCGGTAATTTTTCTTTATCTAGTGAAATTTTGATTTATTAAAATTAGTTTTCTTGCTTAATTGTCATTATTTGTTGTTTCTTAATTAGTAGTAATAGCTTATCCAAAATATCTTTGCTTCATTCAAATCAGGATCCGAACCTAAACGTGGTTTCAATTTTACTAGTCGTTGGGGAAACGACCCGGGTGATCATACTTTCCCGGTTTAATACGTATTCTATATATATATATATCTTTGTGAGTGGAATTGTCCGAGGGTTACTTGGGGATTTCCTTAATTTCTCTATAAGTATATTATTTTATATGTATGTAAAACTACTATCAATGAGCTAATGGATCAATAGCTTAATCATTTGAGAATATCTGAGAGCTTATGAATGTAAAACAGCTTATAAAAAGTTTGAATTCATTAATAACTAAAGGAGATTACATTACTTTTGAAAAGGAATTACATTTAAAGAAAATTTGCATAAGATAAAATACAATTAAGCTAAAATTGAAAAGCTAACTAGAAAAAACTAGAAAAAAAAGATACAATGTGTGTGTGTGAGTGTGCTATTTATAGCACTCTGATGAAGCTTCTAGGGGTCTGAGCACTCCCCACGCCCCTTTCAATCACATCCCTTGAATTCCTTCAATGATTGGATCATTAGTTTTGGCCGTTGGATCACATATGTGCACACACGGATTGCCAGCGTGGCAATCCGTGATTGTGACACCTTGTGCTTTCTCTGAGAGTAAATCCAATGCAATTTTAAGCTTCCTTATGTGCTTCTCCTCTTCCACGTGGCTTTTGTTTGACTGTGAGCTAATAAGAGCTTATGATTTGACTAATTTCTCCCTGCCATCATGAATAAGAGGCCTTGAATTGTCGTCCTTGACCCTTAATTAAGAAAAGCCCTATGATTTACCCTGGGTAAGTAGGGAGAACGATGAATGAATAGTGCCCATGGTTTGGTGCTCTTTTTATAACTGAACGGGGTAAATCATTTTTTAAACTTTGGGTAATTGCAAATTTAGTCCCTCTCTTTGATTATTTAAAGTTGTAATGTAAAACAACTTTTAAAAATGACAACTTAAGTCCTTGTGATTTTATAAAAGGGGTATTGGGCTTTTGTTGTGGGCTTGGACTTGGTTTTTGGTTTTAAAGGTTTTCGGGTATGATTTTTAGGGATTAAGGGCCCAATAAGAGTTAGGGACTATTTGTGTAACTTTTGGAAAGTTAAGGGATTGATTTGGAACATTTAGGATTTTGTCATTTTGTGGTTGACTTTTGTTGACCAAGGTTTGACCAGGGTTTGACTTTTTCTAGCTTTGGCTTTGAATCTTTGGCTTCTCTTGTGCTCTTCCGTTTCTCGTGTCCGTGTTTGCCCGTTTTTGACTGTTTTCTTGTGATTTTTGATATATCCGTACCTGCACACACAAAACATAAAAACAAGCATATCTTTGCCATTTTTAGTCTATTTTGGGTCATTTAGGGTCATTTTTGGTGTTAATGGATATGTGTATTTTACACTTATCAACAACCTTCTGAAAATACTAGCGAACATCACAATGAGGTCAAACATGAAGATGTCGAGCCCAAAGTGATATAGTTCCCATTCATAGATCAATGAGGATACCTAAAGCACCTGGTCGATATGGTTTCTATGTTGATGCTGAGGATCATGAGTTAGGGGATCTTAATGAACCTCCTAACTATAAAGCTGCATTGTCAGATCCTAAAATCGATAAATGGGTTAAGGCTATGAATGCAGAAATGCAATCTATGAAAGACAACAAAGTCTAGCGCTTTGTTGATCTTCTTCATAATGGAAGAACCGTTGGGAGAAAATGTATTTTCAAGAAAAAGACCGATATGGATGGAAATGTACATACCTTTAAAGCTCGTCTTGTGGCAGAAGGTTATACCCAAACCTACGAAATAGATTATGAGGAAACATTCTCTCCTATTGTAGAGATTAGAGCTATAAGAATTCTTTTAGCCATAGTCGCGTACTATGACTTTGAGATTTAGCAAGTGGATGTCAAAACCGCCTTCTTGAATGAAAACCTAAGCGAGGACGTATATATGGTGCAACCTAAGAGGTTTGTAGATCCAAAACATCCTAGAAAATTATGCAAGCTACAATGATCTATTTATGGATTAAAGCAAGTATTAAGAAGCTGGATTAAAAGGTTTGATGAGGAAATCAAGAAAGTTGTTTCACTTAAAATCCTGATGGCTATGTGTATATCTAAAATCTAGTGGGGGTAATGTTGCATTCCTAGTTTTATATGTTAATGACATATTAATCATGAGAAATAACATTCCAATGCTACAAGATGTAAAATCCTGGCTTGGTAAATATTTTTCTATGAAAGACTTAGGAGAAGCAACATATATCCTTAGAATCATGATCACAAGAGATAGATCAAAGAGTTTAATTGCTCTTAGTCAAAGTGCTTATCTTGACAAAATCTTAGAGATATTTAAGATGGAAAATTCCAAGCGTGGAAATATTCCAATACCAGAGAGACCTAACTTGAGCAAGGCTCAAGGTGTTTCTACACCTAAGGTGTATGCAGTGAGATGCACTAGACTTGATGTGGCGTTTGCGCAAAACTTATGTAGTCGATTTCAGCAAAATCCTAGAGAATGTCACTGGACTATTGTTAAAACTATTCTTAAGTATTTGAGGAATACTAAATATATGGTTCTTGTTTATAAGGGCAATCTTGGAAATAAGCTCAGAGATACTTGTTATACTGATGCTGGATTCGAGACCGACAAAGAGGATATAAAATCCCAATTAGGATCAAATTTATACTTAATAGAGGAGCCGTAGACTAGAAGAGTGCTAAGCAGAGCACTATAGCGATGTATTTTATAGAATCTGAGTACATAGCTGCTTCGGAAGCTACAATGGAAGCTGTTTAGTTAAGGAAGTTTATTGATGGGATTGTAAATGTCATTCCCACTAATAAAGAACCTATGGAGATGTTATGCGACAATACGGGCGCAATTGCCATCGCCAACGAACCCGGAATTATGAAGGGTGCCAGACATTATAAAATAAAATATCACTACATTCGAGAAGTTATCGAATCGGGTGAAATTATCCTTAACAAAGTTCACACAAATGACAACGTGGCTGACCCTTTTACAAAGCCAATGTCGTTAACCAAGCATACTTAACATGCTAGGGGATTTGGGCTTTGTCCGGCTAGTAGTCTCATGTAGATTTGTGTTTTATTTTTAGTTTGGATAAAGGGGTGTAAAATGATTATTATTTTTGCAATGAATTAATATACGTGGTATGATTGTCTTCATTTTTTAATAATTGTGTCTTATATTTGCATGTTTAAATCCATGAATGGCTAGTAGCATTATAAAATTGTCCATTGTCAGTTAACAATACGAGAGTATTGTTGAATTAAGACAAATGTGAGTGATTGATAATATTCTTTGAATATTAAAGGATATGTCAGCCAAACTCATATGTTATTCATCGATGATGAATATTAGACTACCCCAATGTCTGAACTCGCTTTATAGATCGGCGTCATTAAGTGAATTCCACATGTGGTAGAGTTTTTGCTCATCCTCAAACTTGAGAGCATGTCTTACATGTGTGGATGACATTTCTTGATTTTAGTCAACCGTTATCCTGAATAAGGTAGTAATAAAGGCTAATTTCAGAAGTGTTGTTGAAGCATATGAGTACTACTTGTGGCCAAAATAGAATTTTTCCCCCCACGTGGTTCTGAAGTTAGATACTACTGGGCTCTTCGTTGAGGTGATCAGATGTTTACATGACCATGCCCAAAGTATAGTCAAGATGAATCTTGTTACGTTTTTTGTATGTGTTTAATTACACATACCTTTGACCACTAAAACCAAACTTAAATGACTAAAAATGTACTAAAAATATATTGTATTTGTATGTTTTGCATTTGTATTATGCAGGTAATGGATATCCAAGAAAAGGACAAAAATCAAAGCCAAAACGACAAAACCGAGCACGAGAACGGAAAGACCGTGAGAAGTCAAAAAGACAAAGTCAAAGTCAACAAAAGTCAAAAAGTCAAAGTCAACCCCGGGATGAGGCATTGGAAAGAGCATCGAAAACCGAACCCGAAAACCTAAATTGCCAAAAGTGGGCCCACCCGTACCCACCTAGTGGGCCCGGGTCAGCCCACTTATACTTTACAAAACCTTATAAACCTTAAACCTTAATAAAAGCCCAACACCCTTTACTTTTATACCCGACCCAACAACAATGAGCCCAAACCAAATAACCCTTATAACTCCCGTCAACACCCATTCCCCTTATAACCTTTACCCCGTTAGTCCTTTAAGGACTAACGGTGTAAACCATCTATAACTCCAAGGACCAATAATGCACCAAACAAGGACTATCAATGCAAGATATATATACACTTTCAGGGACCTTTCCTGACATTCCCCAAACTTCAAAATAAAGCGGGAATAACTATACATCTTTCTCAGTTGCCCTGTCTCCACTACCCACCAAATAACAAACCAACATCATCCCTCTTTCTTCTCCCCTATGTCGACCAACACCTTTGCCAACCTTATCCCACCAATTGCCACATTGGCAATCCTTAGCTCCCTTATTCATTCAAGGAAAATGACAAGAAATCAATGGATTTGATCATACAACTTGGGGAACACTCATAATCAATGGCTAAGATGAGCTTTTGGACTCTCTCACACAACAAGCACACCCTTGAGCTGTCTCAGTGAAGAAACACACATCAAAGGGACTCAAGACCTAGAACCTTCATTAGAGTAATATATATAGGACTCATTGTAAGCCTTTGGGCAGTTAGTCTTTTTATCTAGTTAATGTTTTCTTTCAGCTAAAATTAGTGTAACCTTTTAATATTGTAATGTTTGTTTTTGAATTAATGAAAATCAAGTTTTAGTTAAAATTTCTCTTTTTAAGAATTCGTGTTCTATTGTTGACAAAAGTGTTTTAAAAGCTCTTTATAAGCTCTTATATAACTATCATTAACCTGTTTTAACTTAATAGCTTAAGTACTTAAGAAAATTTTTACAAAAACCAAAAAAATCCACCCTTAAAATACCAAAGTTTTTTGGATGATAAGCCAGATTTGGATGGGCTTATGGACACTACTAGCTTATCTTTGATAAGCTAGAGCTAGTAGATAAGCTCTTTTGAGCTCATTTGCCCTGTTTTGAGCAAGGGCCTTTGTAAGTTTCATTTTTTCAATAGGTGAAGGGTTTCATGCAGTTCCCCCTCCCTACACTGGGAACTACATGCCCTCAAGACCTGACTTATCCTTTGCTGGGTTAGATGATTCTGTCTATAAGACTAAAATGAGTGAAACTGAAACTAGTATATCTAAGACTAGTAAGGATATTGTAGAAAAGCCTAAAACTGTTAGGCCTAGTGCTCCTATCATTGAAGATTGGGACACTGATAGTGATAATGATAGTGTGTTTAGACCTAAATCTGATCAGACAAAACCAAAGTTAACTAAAATCAATTTTGTCAAATCTAATGAAAATGTGAAATCTGTTAATAAGGAAAACACACATAGGCAAGTAGAGTATCCTAGGAAAAGTCAAAGTCCTAGGGAAAATAGAAGAAACTGGAATGGGATGATGACTCAGAAACTAGGAAATGGTTTTGAGTTTATAAAGAAAGCTTGTTTTGTATGTGGGAGTTTCAACCATTTAATCAAAGACTGTGATTTTCATGACAATAAAATGGTAGAAAAACCTGTGTTGAATAATAAGGGAAGGGTTACTGGTCAAAGGGAAATTAGACCAGTATGGAACAATGCTCAGAGGGTGAACCACCAAAATAAATTGACTCACCCACATCCTAAAAGGAAGTTTGTTCCAACAGCTGTATTAACAAAGTCAGGGCAAGTGCCAGTTAATGCTGTTAAGCAAAGCTCTCCAAGAGCAGCAACATCAATTAGTACTGCCAGGCCTGTTAATACTGCAACACCTAAATTAAAACTGGATGATGCATTACCCAAAACATATTCTTACTTTAAAGCACATTCACCAGTAAGAAGGGATTTTAACTAAAAATCAGCAGCTAAAACCAATAATCTTAATGAAAAAGTTAAAACTGCTAAGGTTAACAATGTAACTGAAATTTTGAAGAACAACACTTTTTATAAGCAAAATTAATGGCTTATTTGAGTTTCAAAATGTTTTCTCTTTGTTGATTATTAAAGCTTATTGTTCAAGTTCTTAAGTGGTATAAGCCACTTTGCCATAAGGATCTGTTTAAGAGCTTATTTTTAAACTCAAAAGTGCCCCCTTTGCTGTTTTGTTAACTGTTTTTAGCCATTTTGCTTATTTGCCTTATCTGAGTTTATCTGCTTATTTTTTTTGCTTAAGTTAGGTTTAATATTGCTCATTGGGTTAGTTTAAGTTCAATTTAGCTTATTTCCTTTAGGGTTTATTTAGGCTTATTTGCACTTTTAGTTAAAAAATTTAGGTAATATAGCTTTTTAAGTAATCAGTCCATTTAGCTTAGCTTAGCTTGTTTGTTTGTGCTTATTTTTGCTCCATATTGCTTATTAGGGGTAACTTAATATCTGTCTTAGCTTATTTGTCATTTTCACTAGCTTAATTTTTCTTAAAATGCTTAACAGTTTAGCATTAAGTCATATAGTGTAAAAAGGCTTAATCTGTCTCCTTATTTAGCTTATTTTAGTGCTTATTCGTGGTTTATAAAAAAAATGTTTTTGTAAAAATTGCTTATTTAGTGCGTTTCTAAAAAGTTGTTAAAAAATGACAAAAACAAAAACGTTTGGGATTAGGGGAAGTCCTAGGTGAGCAGGGCTCGAACCCGGGACCTCTACACTATTCGCCAAACATTTTACACAACACACGCACTACCAACTCGCCCTTGGGTCTTTTTCAGTTTAGGTTTGCAAAATCAATCTTTTATAGTCATTTTAGCCCGTTTGGTTTATAAGCCGTTTTAGGCTTATTTCACAGCTTATTTGATAAGCTGTTTTTCCCAACTTATTTTTATTAGATTCTACATTGTTCAAGCTAATTTTGCTAATTTTTTCAAATTTTTATTAAATAGTTTAGTATTTTTAATCATTTAATTACATTAAAATCGTTTTTAATTCATAAAAAATTATAAAAAAGTCAAAAAAATATAATTCTTTTTTAGAAAATTTTCTTTTAACATTTAGGACTTAGGAAAATTAGATTTACTTTCGTAGGGTTAAAATTGCAAAATTTGGATTTTTAAAGAACGGGATTAAATCCCGTTCACGTTTTAAGTATTTTTAAGCCCTAGTCACTTTCGTTTTTGGTCTAGTTTTTTTTGTTCTAGCATTTTAGTCAATTAAGACTTATAAAAACCAAAAAGATCATTTTAGGACTTAATTTTGATAATTTAGGGTTTTAGTTGCGTTTTTAGGATTCCCGTTTTGCGTTTTTAGTTAAAATTTGTCTTACCTTAATTGTTTTTTAAGTTTTTGCCTTAATTTTCCCGTAGTTTTAGATAACCAATCATAATCTTGTTTCATTCAAGCATCGATTCTCAAAACGCCTCTCGACTTTCAATTGCAATCCTCGTTGGGGATAACGACCCGGAAATCATACTCCCGGTTTACTACAATTGAGAGATTTTTGATTCTTATCCTTATATTTATATATTTATATTTATTTTATATTTATATTTTAATATATATTTATTAAAGGGTTGAATCTTAATCAATCACGTATGAAAAAAGAAAAAAAAAACAAAGTGTGGGAAACTTAAATCATATAGTTTATGTAGCTAAAAATCAACCTATTTGGGTTTGGTTTCAGTCCTAAACAAAATCTTAGCTGTAATCGACTTTTAAGTTCATTTGAGACGATAATGCTATGATAAAGCTAGAAACGGGAAGACTCGCTCATATCAAGGTGGATGGAAAATTGCGTGTTCTTTTCTATTCATGGTGATAATTATTGTTGCTGATATAGTTCCCATTTGAGGCGATAATTACGTGTTTAGCCTGAGAAAACACTTAACCCACTTTAGTTTTAACAAGAATAAAAATGCTATGGGGGCTAAAATGGGTAGGTCTGGGTGCTTGAATAAGGGCTGCAATGAGTGTGATTCATGTGGAAATGGGTGCGTTTGGGTGGGCTGAAATGGGTGGGTTTAGGTGCTGATATGGGGGCTGCAATGGGTGGGTTTAAGTGCTTAAACGCGGGTTGAAATGAGTGTGTTTGCATGTTGAAATGAGTGTGGTTCCATAAATAGCAACCAACGGAAAAATGGGTGGTAATAAACTAAAATAGGCCGGAAAGTTTTAAAATAAGCTACAAAAAAATAAGTATAGGAAACATAAGCCTAAACTAAATAAGCCAGAAGCTGGCTATATAAGCCTAAACAAAGTGAGACCATTGTGCAACTCACAATGTCTAAGAAGTAAAATGAGACCATTGTATAACTCACAATGTCTTAAGAAATGTTATAGTATTTATATAATTAACTCTTATATAAATAAATGTACAATATAAGCAAAAGGGATGTAGGCATATATATTATATATGTATGTCATGTAAGTACGTAATGTAACAAGTAATGTAAGAAAGTAAGCAAGTAGTGTGTATGCACTTTGAAAATGTTTGATGTGATGCAATGTTTGTGAAAACGGTTATAGTCTTGGGTAAAATATGCAACCTAGTTCTCTATAACCAGTGCTCTGATACCAATCTGTAACGCCCCCAAAAATGTGTCGCAGCGGAAATATGTCCGGGAGCGTTACTTCATAATACAACAGCACAAGATACAAGAGAACGACCTCTAAATGTGTCGTTTGAAAAGTTGTTAGGATCTAAAACTAGATAGATCTTCTAGCCTTCGTGATTGTATAGTACTTATGTAATCACAAGTATATACGTGAGA
>BQNB010080221.1:15785-29997 GCA_026074375.1 Tanacetum coccineum
TAGTCTTCACGATCATAGGGAATCCTGCGAGCAAAAACGGATACCTACGAAACACAACATGGAGAGAAGCACTCCCCCACACTTATTCTAATACTACATCACACTTATTCAAAATAAAAATAAAAATAGATAGATAACACGGGTTGCCTCCCGAGAAGCGCTTGTTTATTAATGAGGCACTAGCTTGACCCGCCCCCGAATTTAGATAATCATTAAAGTAAAAGGGCATGACGATTCAATATCCGATGGAATTTCTTCCAACTTTCGAGTCGATGTCAAAAATGATAATTCCGGGGTCAAATACTTCATTTTGGTCTCCTACTTTAAATAAATGTAATTAGTGAATTTTAGAGAAATTTCAGGAAAGACGAGGCCAAAACCGTATGATAAAGAAAATAATAGTCTCGAGCCACGTATGTCAAAAACACGATAAGAACCAAAAATGCTATAACAAAAGTGTGAGAAGGTAAGGATTGGTTTAGGCATGGTTAAATCAAAAGTTAGCTTTCTGTACGGAGGTGGGATTTTTGCGGTACTTTGTGAGCTATGAATTTGCACCTCTTCTATTATAGTCTCCGTTTTAGACTCATCACTCTCCTCATTCTGAATATCAAAGATAGGATTGTTTGAAAAGTAAATTCAGAATCAAAATCAAACAAAGGATTTGTGATAGTCATATCGAAAGTTTTTAAAATCAGATCAAGAGAATCCAAGGGTTTCTCAGATACCTTTAAGATTGGAATAAAGTCATCAATATCCTTAAGAGGATTGAATTTGATTTCTGTGTCCCCCATTAAAAGGGTATCAGATGGTTCCCTAATAAGAGGATCGATCTTTGACTTCTTTACTTCTGAAGGTTCATCCTCTAATAATTTTTCTAGAAAAAGAATATCTCCCTCCGAATCATATATTCTATTATCAATATTAGGTGGTATCGAATCATCAAGACCAAGAAAGGCATCAGTCTCTTCCAATAGAAAGTCACTATCCCTGAAGGGGGTAAGAGATGGGGAAGGAGACGCGACAATATGATCAGAAGAAGGAGTGGGACTGCCACTCAAAGGATGAATCGATTTCTGAACTTTTAACATTTCGTGAAAATGGTCCTCATGAGAATAAAGTTCAATTTCCTCATCCCCCATTAAAAAGGAATCTAAAGATTCCCTAATAAGTGGATCGATCTCAGATTTATCTACTTTTAAAGGTTCATCCTCATCACTCTCATCAGAGCATGTAAATTCAACAGTGTTAGGATGACCCGATCCTGGCTTATGTTGAATATTTTGACTTATGTATGCTATTTGCTTTCTAGGGACCTCAATTTATGCACTCAAAGTGGAAGTAGTCTCAGAATAATGAGCACTCACACCAGTGGTAGTGTCATAATACACTTTGGCGTCCCACTAAAAATGATGTTGTGTCATATTCTTGATTAAATCATATGCTTCTTAAGGAGTCTTCCACATGATATTTCCGCCGGCAGGCACCATGATTTTGTTCCAATCAATCATTGTGATTCCTTGATAAAATGTAAGGATTTGATCAATAAGCAAAATTCTATGGTCAAGACATTTCCGTAAACAAGATTTGAATCTTTCCCAAGCTTCAAAGACTGACTCCGTGGGCAATTGCTGTAAATTTAAAATGTCTTTCCTAAGTTGCAACGCCTTAGAATAAGGGTAGTATTTTGATAGAAAATTGGAGAACATCTCTTCCCAAGTATGAATAGAATGAGTTTTAAGGGTATAAAACCAAGATTCAGCTTCGTGGGATAAAGAAAATAGGAAAAGATTTAGATTGATGATGTCTTGAGAAATTCCATTTTGCTAGATGAATTGGGCGATAGATAAATAATTGTCCAGGTGCTCATTTGCATCTTCATCTTTAAATCTATGAAATTGACAATTCTGTCGAAGCAGCTGAACCATATGATTTTTCAATACAAAATCGGTTCCCGGAACGGTTGTCAGAGCGATCGGTCCTCCTCTACCGATAAGTGACAGACAATAAAAATCCTCCATGGTCCGAAGATCATGGGGATGAGAGGATGAAGAATTAAGATGTTTACGAAGCATATTTTATTTTATTTTAAGTCTATTATTATTATTATTCTTTTTTTATTATTTATTATTTATTATTATTATTATTATTATTATTTTTTATAACGAGAAAGGAATCATAGTGAAATAAGTGATAGGAATCCTAAAGAGAAGATAGAAAAGTATTGTCGACTTTTTGAAAAAGAAAAATATTTTTGGATTTTTTGTAAAGATAATAAAAGTGAAATAAAATTATTCTTGGTATTTTTAAGTTATATATAAAAGAAAAGGAAAAATAAAATAGAAATCAAATATATTTTTAGATTTTTATTTATTAATTTATTTATTAATTTATTTATTTATTTATTATTATTTTTAATTTTTAGAAACACAAAAATGAACTTTCAAAAGAAAAGATCTTCAAGGCACTAACTCGAAACACAACGCAAAAATCGTACAAATCTTCCCGAAAACGGTGCCAAAAACTTGACGCGTCTCGAACGACGTAGTCGAAGTAATATTATAGTATTTCCTGTTAGATAAAAGAATCACGTGAGGATAAATGATAGTTAAATCTTCCGAAGTCGAATCCACGGCGAGATATCAATAGCCATTTACGTTTATGTTTTTAATTGGATGCTTGATTATCAAATATTTTTGGTTTGTATTTAAACTAATGATTAAAACTACGAATTAATAAGCTAAAAGATCTAATATATATTTTACAGATATGCTTGCCAAGTGAGGTGAAAAGATCATTAAGTGTGAAGGTAAGTTTTTATTGATGAATTAGTACCCATTTAAAAAACTATTTTCTCACAACGTTGGTTTATTTTGAAAACAATTTTTTATATTGGTATTAATTATTAGATTAATATTTAGTTATCCTTTCAGCTTTTTCCCTTCAAAATAACCAAACAAGTAATCTAAATAATCCGAAAATTATTAATCAAAAACCCTTTTTAATTTCAAACTTAATTCACTAATCACTACTCACTTAACAAGCATATAATAACTACTCACTAATCATAGCAACAACGAAATCAATAATAATAAACATATTAATCTAATTAAACTAAACTACTAAATATTGAAATAGGAAAGAAAGTAGAACCGATCGATGCAACGAAGACGAAATAACCATCCGATTTTATAAACTAAAGAAAAAACTTAAGTTTATATCTAATTTAGATTTTATTAAACTAATTAGTTAATAAAGTTAAAAACTTTATATACTAAAAGCTTGTAAAATATGTAAAAGCTTTAATCTTAAGAAATTAAACTAGTTTATAAAGCCCTTAAGCTCCATGCCTTAGATGTAGAAATGGTTTTATCATCATCAAAACACAAACAAGGTTATAATAGACAAGATATATGATTAATAAGCTACAGATTAAACTAAAAACTACTAAAATTGCAAAACTTTAGATCTAAATCCACCCGAAACTAAGGTGTTCTCTTTGTAAAGTGAACGAGAGTCGAGTATATTTAAGGATTAGATCCAAAATAATAAGCTACTTGAAAAAGCTAAGAACTTTAAGCTAAATAAAAACTACTAAACTATATATCTAAATCCACCTGAAACTAAGGTGTTCTCTTTAAAAAGTGAATGAGAGATGGGTATATTTAAGGATTAGATCTAGAATAATAAACAAAAAATAACTATTTGAAAAGCTAAAAACAAAAGAGATAAGCTATATGAAATAAGCTAGTCAAAATGAGCTATTAATAAGGTTAATCGAAAAACTAAAACTAACAAGTATTTGAAATAAGCTATAAGGAGCTTATTCGAATATAAGCTTAAGAGTTAAGGATCCAAAATAAGCTATCCGACAGAGCTTATTTGGAAATAAGCTAGAAAAAGAAAATGAAAAAGAAAAGAGAATAAGCAAAAGGAAAAAGCTCAAGTAATACCAACCTTCATCTTCATTAATAATAATAATCCAAGGTACAATAAGCTAAACTTATTAAGCATTTAAAAAGCTTTTTACAAAAATCTAACACTATTACATAAAAATAAGGTAAATGTAGAAAATGTATTTCAAACAAAGATAGAACTAGAGAGAGAAAGGGAAAGAAGAACACACTTAGAAAACACACAAAATGTGTGTGTTAAATGATTCAACCAACACCCTCTCCATGTATGGAGAAGGCTTTTATACAAAGTATAAACCGGGCTTTCTATGGGCTTGCCATGGGCTTTCTACGCTTTAGCCCGGTTAGCTTCCTAACTATTACATAAAATCGTCTAACTATTACAAAGGCTCGTGAGATCGATAATGATTGTCACTTCACTAAAAACTAAATTCCTAACAATCTCCCCCTAAGGGACGATCATTAAGATGTCATAAATGATTAACACTTTCTATATTTCTAACAATCTCCCCCTAAGGGGTGATCATAGAGATCTCTCCTTGTGATCTTGATCGTTAATCGTTGAAGCTTCTTGTCTTGATCTTGAGTCTTTTTGTGTAATAGTTGATCTTTTGTCTTGCATCTTTATATAGTGATATTTGACTTTAGGCTTTATGATGTGTCGTTGTGTGGTGTATATTTTATTGATTCAAGTTTTAAATTTATATTTTGCTGACTAAACCAAAAACAACACTTTAACCGGTAGTGTACTCGATCTGTAGTAGTTTCATGGTAAGTAGGGTGTCGAACACTTGAAGCGAGGTTAAATCTATCAATTCAATTAATATCTTGGTTATCTAATCTATGCTAATTTTATCCTATTATAAACCTATGTCAGTCCTAGTTCCTAATTCTAACGGGAAAAGGTGGGTTTTCAGCCAGAGAGACTGGCACGGTTTGGTTGGTGACTATACTCAATTCAAGGCACTTTAACCTACGCGAGCTAATTAACAAAGGATAAAAGAGCGGTCGAGCCTTATATAAGAAAACTGTATTAACCAATATTAATCTGATTAGAATGTTGGTTTGTTTATTAAGTGTAATGATTTCTTCTCTCGAGGTGGCATATAATTTCTTAGACTTAGCGTTTTCCTTCATATAAGACCTAGACCTAATTAATTCCTTTCACAATTAAAGCATCCACATAATGCATCTTATTTGCTGATTATTATCTATCTTCGGGATTTTTAAAGCAATGGTAATCTTGTTTAAACCTAGCTATTGAGACTTTTCCCATTACCGCTTAATGGCAATTTATCACTAGTAGTTTTATTTGTCCAATACTATACAATGGAATCAGACGTTAATGTTATGAATTATCTAGGTCACCTGCTAGTTAACACGATCAATAAACCATTAGCAATATCCAATTAACTAGTTAAGCCCGAAGCGTATCCTAGACACATATTTAGGAGGACAATATTTATGTAACTATTATTCTAGATGTATAAATTACTATGTGGAGAGCTATCCCAGATTCTAGATCTACTTGGTCTATATCACTAGATCTAGTTGAATGATAGGTCGCATATAAAAGCGCGTAAACAAGTATAAGTTGATAAACATAAATAACCATTCAACGATAAATCAAGAAATCGAGATAAACAAATACCAGACATTCAAATCTTCATAATAATGGCTAATACCCAAATGTATTAGCCTTCAAATGTCATAATAAATACAAGAGCAGTTATTTAGCCAAGGTAAACTAACCGAGTTAACGAATGATACCAAAAACTGAACGATTACTAAAGTATACAGAATTACACGTTGTCTCATATGGAATTGATAACGTTGCTCAAACTTTAATGCTCTTTTTCTCCTCTGAAAATCAACTTTTATGATTTAGGTATCGAGAATATGATTTAGCACACTTAAAACTCGTTTTTAAGTTTTCTATTTATAAGGTCTGGAAGTCGGTTCGATACGGCGTATTGGGGATTTCTTGGAGTAGGGACCACGCTTGATATCTTCCTGAATATTCACATACTATTTCTTGAATATGGCGTATTGAGACTCTCTAGATACGACGTATTGAGCTTTAATCCTCTATGGTCTTTGGTGAGTGCAGGCACGGATACACTATATCTTCCTTGATGGATATGACGTATTGGTCTTTAGAATAGTAATCTTCAAAATATATTCATTTAAGCTCCAGAATGCGCGCCTTTTGCTAACTTTCACAAATTATTCCATAATTACTGCAATTCTCAAATATAAATGATTAAGTAACAATTCTTTGCAATAACTATACAAAATGGGTTAATATCATAGAATAAATGATGCTATAAAATAGACGTTATTTGATGTCATCAAATATCCCCCACTTAATTCCTACTTGTCCTCAAGTAGCCTTTAGAAATTTATAAAAATGTATCCCTAAGGATATTTTCCATTAAAGCATTTATTTGATCTATTACAAGTACACAACTAAACACCTCACGAAATAGGAAGATGAAAACACTCAAATCACTCAACTAATCTATGTGGTAACATGAAACCAATTCGCTCAATTGCTCGGTCGTGATGAGTATTCTATCATAAGCTTGGCAAGGATACATATCTCCACCTCTAAAGCTAAGGAGTAACAAGTTTATAAAGGTAAATATGGGTTTTTTTGTATGGAAAGTCTTACGATTGATCATTCTACAATCTTTCACCAGAAGTACCACTCCAACAAGGCAGCTGAAGCACACATATATAGCCGTAACAATGGAATAGACATGTGTGTTCGATCACATCCTCATTCGAATTTAACCAACGGTTAGGATGAAGAGTGATATAGGGTAGGAACCTTCTAACTTTCACCAAAAGTCGTAAACCAATGAAGAAGCTATGACATGCATACATGGGCGTAACGACGGAATAGACATGCACGCTCGATCACATCCACATTTGCGTAAAACCAGCGGCTAATCATTAGGTGAGAGGGAAGTAAATTGTTGTTAAATAAAAATCAAGAGACAAATAGATTAAGACTTAAGATACAAGTTGCTAGACACTTTTTTCCCGACCGTTACCATGATTAAGACATAACTATTTACAACGTATTGATCATTGATAAAAAAAAACAACCTAAGTTGGCGTTCTCGTAACGGTTAACTTCCCAAAACTTTACATTCTCTTCAAGGCAAGTGGCAATATCTTCCACTTTGTACAACACTTTACATCTTTGATTTTTTAGACATATCAACGAATAATCGATCCTTCATGTAATTCCTTCGGTAATGCTCTTTGTGAAATGATTATCTTTAAACTTTCTTTTTTTTGCTAACTATGCTTCAAATCTCAGTGTAGTTTCACCATCTTCATGATCATAATAATTCTGGATAATTTCTTCGATAGTTCCTTCGTTCTTCGGATTCACCATTAATTGTGATGGTAGTAAAATCACATGAGTTTTGACTAATAATATACCTTCCCTTTTGCAATGGCAAAATTTCTAACCGCACCAAAGATAGAAAATGACACAAGACTTGGGAAATACAAACTTTACACTTTATGCAACTAGCAACTGTAAATTAAACTTAATCTAACAAGGTAGGTTAAGGTGTAAAGGTGTAACGAAACAAATAGTTTGTGTAATTCCTAAAGGACTGGCTCTACGAGTTGTTTTAGTGGATCTCCACTCTAAATATAAGAGTGGAAAAGGGTTTAAACAGGAGGTTAACTAACCGGTATAGTTAGTTAATAAGCAACATGTAAAGGTGATTTGGGTGTAATCCTAAAATTTACTAATTTAAACAAGTTACTCCATCTAAATCCATAGTACTTATCATTGCGGTCTCGAATAGAAATACCAAGCCAAGTTCTAAAGTCTACAACATCACCGGTACACTCATATTTTATGGAATTTGGGTAAACATTTGGAAACAGAAAGGCTAAATCCTCATAGTATTTAACAAGGGTTATTGTGTACGGGTTATGTAACATGTAATTTCACAAAAGTATGCTTGAAATTTTTTTAATTTTGAGCATAATTTAAGCATTTTAGTGTGAAAAATAAGACAAGTAAACATTCTAATTCCATCCTCCCACTTGAATTAGACAATGTCCTCGTTGTATAGATAAAACATTAAAACAGGAATAAAAAAGAATTAGAATGAGAAACTCCCCTGATGTTTGCTCAGTAGTGATTCTCCATGTAGAGTTTATTGAGCAAGAATTCATGTTGAACAACCGCCTTGAAGTTTCAAGACTCCAACACTTCAAGATTTCTAGATTTGTAAATACATCACTAACATCGTCGATTTTTCTTTCACGAGGTCCTTTGTAGATTCTCAGAAAACAAATGCAATTCTATCTCCATGTATTCATTTGGTTAGACTCGAAATAAATACCTAAAATTTAACAGGAAGTCAATATGCCATATCCATTCCCCAGGATACACCGTATTGATACCTGTATACGCTATATTTATTTAATGAATACGTCATATAGATTGTGCTAAAAATAAAGACTGGATAACCTCCAGATAATCAATACGTCATATCCATGGGGTTTGGATATGCCGTATAGACAGTCTGGGAATAAAGACTCAATAAAAATTAAAAATACATTCCAAGTTGTCTCCCGGCAAGCACTTTTGTTTATAGAAAAGTTTTTAAGTTAGACTTGCCTCAATTTAATCCTATCCTTATAAAACAATTTAGGGTCAAACGGGATGCCAAATGGCACACATAAATTCTTGATTAGGAAAATAAATGACATCCCTTTCTTAATATAATTACAAGTCATGATATTAAGATTTAATTCCTTGATAATGTAGGTCCTTATAAACAGGATCTCAATGAGCCTTAAACGACTTATAGTCCTTTGAATAAATTCAAAGATACTATGAGAGACAATAACTGTGAATATAAATATTGACGCGGAATATCAATATCTATACCAAGATGAACACAAGAACGAAATACTAAACTTGCTATTACTATTACTATTTGATTGTGAATTCTCAATCAACTCCTCTCTTTACAATACTATTCTATGTTCCTTTTATAGACTTAAGGAACCCTAAACGCGTTAAGAGATAATGCTTATCTCTTCCTAGATTAACGCTATTTGATAACTATTACTAACTATTACAAACAGACTTAACAGTCTGACCAAGCAGTATTAACTTTAATACTGCCAGACTTAAGTTAATGCTGGCAGACTTAACTTGCTCTACCAGACTTAACTTTTATACTACCAGTACTAACTATTACTAACAGACTTAACTTTAATACTAACAGTATTAAGTCTGTTTACAATATTTTCCTAACAATTTTTGAGCTCTAGTATTTCCTAGAAAGTTGGAGACCAATTTGGTCCCCCCCTTGCCTTGTATACCGTGGAACAAACACCCCTTTGCACTCCTAGGATGCCAAAAATTTGAAAATGATCTAAACAAGCTTGCTTGAATTTAGAAAAAGGACTTGTACCATGGTGTATATAGATTTGACACACACACATTAGTGTGTGAAATGTGTGTAAAATTTGGCTATTTATCTCTTTTGGAAAACTACCAGCAACTAAACGATTTGTTGTGTCTTTACACATGAGCCGTTTGCTATGACTAGTCAAGTTTAGGTTTGTAAGTCCTGGTACATGAATAACCATATGATTTTGAGCAAAGCATTGGCTATATACGGATTTGATATAACTCTTACCAGCTGCAATTTGCTCTGGAGTAGCAATGCTTCAGTATATCAATACTATGGTGCATTGAATACCATAAATTTTTGGTAAAATTGTCACCATATATATGGATTTGCAGTTCTTTACCATATGCCATCTATCTTTATGACTGTTTTGGTTTTTTCACAGCCATTTACCACAAAGCCATTATTACTTGTGGGCTAGCCACTACTTCACTATAACAGCTATGGTGAGTTGATTAACATACAAAACTTATTTGCAAGTTGTCAACCATAGAACGGATTTGGAAAGTTCTTTTCCAAGGCCGTTTGATTCTTGGGTATAGCCATGTCCTTTATAATCGTTGGTTTTTAGACATGGGTGGTAGATGAGATAACCATTTGTTGTGTATAGTGCATAGCACCTTCCAAGGGTCTTATCGCTCTCTCATCTTCTATCCTAGGCTTTAACCCTACACAATTCATCCTCTTTCTCATGCCGGATTGTTCTTACCATCATTTTTAACAATCTATAGCACAATTCGTCATTCATCTTTCCATCCAAAAGCTTCATTTTCAACATTGTTTTACATTCTCTAGCAGAAGGAAAGTGGATATTTTCTATCAGACATCAAGTAAACATCCATTGATTCTCAAGTTCAAGCAATGTACTCTAGTATCATGTATATCTTCAACTTAGAAAGCTTTGGTTGTTTTCTATTCTCACTCCATATAGAGTCTGTGGCTTAGAGGTTCTGTTTCATTAACAATAATTCTTATAACATTTCAGAATCCATTCTTCTAACTTATCCTAGGCCATCCCAATAACATATCTATTCATTACTATCTATTACAAACTCGTAGGTCCATCCTGATATAGATTTAAAACAGCTCCAAATTAATGTATACTTTATATGTTTCAGCAGCTCTAAAATTTGGTAGTATTCCTCTTATTTTATCACCCTAGTTCGAGCTACCCCAACGCTTCTTAATTCCTTTCAGATCTTGGTCTCTTAAATTAAAGCTTGGGAAATCGCTTGTATTGGGTTGTTTTCAGCAGAATTAAATTCCATTTTCAAAGTCTTCAACTGGCACATTTCCACGTTCAAATGATCAACAAACTATGGAAATCTCGGCAGCAAAACTTAAGTTGACTTTGAAGGTTTCTGATTGATAATGGTGACGCATCCCCATAAAATGCCTACATTTTCAAGGTTCGCATTTTCATTGTTTCTGAAAAATTTAAACTTGTTAAAGATCAAATATCCTCATGACTGAATACAGAACCCAAAAGGTAACCGTGCATGTTTGAGGTAACGTCCTCCAAGACGACAATGAACTCGAGTTTGATTTATGGCAGAGCACCAACACCAAACACCTTTCATCCTACACCTTTTCTATTAACTATAAAAGTAGTTATAACATGAAAACAGAAATAGTGAGGCTAACCTAAAACAAAGCACAATGAGGTTCAACCAATTTAAGTAATATCTTTGTTAAGTTCGTTTTGCATGTGCAAGGAGTTGTCTGTTAATAATCCAACACAAATAGAACAGTATATGTATAGGATGGAATCGCCACTTTATGTACGATACTCGTTCAAGGTAACATCCTCAAGGACGACAGTGAACTCTATTTTATTTCGTAGTAGAGCACCAACAGTGAATGAACTTTTCTCAACATCAAAAACAAAAGGTAACATCCTCAAGGACGACAGTGAACTCTATTTTATTTCGTAGTAGAGCACCAACAGTGAATGAACTTTTCTCAACATCAAAAACAAACTCTTAATCAACCAACTCACTATCATATGTTTCGTGAACTTGATGAACAACACTGAATTGTAGCTTGTTACTAGGAAGTGCATCAACTGTAAAAAAAGTCTTCTCGCCATCGTAGCGAGTTCTTTGAGCCAATGGGAGTTTGTAAATTGTAGCTTGTTTATAAGAAGTGCACCAACTGTATAAAAAGTCTTATTGCTATCGTAGTCTTTACGCCATCATAAGCAGGCTCTTTGAGAATAAACAAACATGTTCACGAAGAAATATGCTATTCTCGTCAACCAATTCATTAAGTTGTTCTAATACTTTCATTAATGATATGATGAAACAAGAAATACTAAAAACTATAAATAGATTCACGTACATGGAAAAATTAGAAGAACGGACATAACTGAAATCCTCGATAACCAGAACTCCAATACCATTCATCATGCCCTTTAGATAGTGTTTTTGGATTATGGTAGTTGGATTAGCCAAATATAACTAGAAATGTGTGAGCCTATTGGAGGCACATACGTTAAACACTTAGAGTGCGTTTAATGCTTCACGTATAGTTTCTAAAGTAAACCAAGGGGACTAAAACCGACAAGGCACGAACCTTATGGTAGCCTTAAGACAGCCGGCCATAATGAAGGTTCTAGAGAGTGTCTACATTCAGTGCCTGATGGAGATAAGAAGGAAAAGAGTGTTGTGATAAGGTAAGGAGTTTGTTTCCTAGTTTATCTTAACTAGGGATTAGAGGTTATAAAAACCCTCAACCCCTAGCTCATTAGACGACAGATACATACCTAAGAAACACAGGAAACAATCTCTCCACACCTCTCTTTTAATCTTCCGATCATACAAGCCCATATTAGGGTTTATTTGATTTTCGGTTCCCCTCATTCTTGCTGTATCATTTTCGGTAAACCTTTTTAAGGGTTTTCGAGTGTGTCTTGATCCCACAGTTCCAGCAAGTTCATTGGTTTGGTTTAATAGGTTCTCAATCATGACAAATGAAAGAAACAAGTTTAGGGTTTGTTTTGTGATTTTCGGTTTATTCCATCTATTTTGGCTGAACCGAATTCGGTTAAACCATAGCCTTAGGTTCCTGATTTTTGGTGCAAGACACAAGAGGGGGTTTAGGTATTTATATCAGGTTACTTTATGATACAAAGGTTGTATTGGGATACACGTGAGGTTGGACTAGCATCCGGGCGCATTCGTTGGACGTGTTTGTGTGAGCACTCGTAGAGGTGGACATTTATCCACTTTGTTTCATTGCATTTGCTGTTGACTTCAAGGGTTAGTTTTCTTGTTTACCTTTTGTTTATTTATTATGTGTTAACTATATGAACCAAACTAGATCCATATCCGCTGCGTACTCGTGGTTGTTAATGGTTAACAGTTATTTAAATTCCAACAGTGGCATCACGAGCCAACTCGTTTGGTGTTTTTATGGGTTACACACATAATTAAACACGTCAGGACTGCATGAAATCTATTTTATTTATTGTTTTATTAGAAAATTATGGAAACGACATGCAATCCTTTCCATAAATAATGAATAAACACTTAGTATCAACGCTAATGAAACTTGATAATAAGAATAGATTACAATTAAAAGTTAATTAAGCTGTCATGTTATTCTATTCTTGATTTATCTTGCCCTTAAGACTCACGCAATCATGCTATATGATAGATGTGGCGATCTAGGTACTTTAGCAGAAAACCTAGTGAGAGTCTTATGGTTCTCCAATTGGGGAAGACTCTTTTGAGAACTCAAGGCATTATATGATTACTCCTTTCAATACAAGAGTTTGTCTTCAATTATATTCTAATTTTCTGTCTGTTTTAATTGCTTATATATGCCATGTGATGCTCAATATTTGAAAATAGATTTTATGAAACTCTAAAATAGGCAAAATACTTATAGAGAAATTTGGATTAAACATGTCTAATATTACACACATAAGCATACTTGTTAGGTTTATGAAAAGTGTCGATTATGTGGTTTTATTATATTTTGTTATTAGACTTTATTTTGTTTAGTTTAATATAGCTTGTAATAAGGTTTATTATGCTTTAAGTAAGAAATAGCATAATAACCAAAGTCTAGGGACTAGTATTGACAAGTTAGGAAAATAAGGAAGGGAAGCCTCCCCCCCATTGCCTATAAATAGCCCTCTAATCTACATTAAAGGGTGATGCTCTTGTAACTAACTCTCATTTTCCCTCTATAATAAGATTTGAATTTTCCCTTTACTTGCCCTCATTCTCTCTAATCTTAAATGTTGATATGATTGATTCAAGATTCATGTGACCTATCACAACATCTGTGGGAGGTTTGGCGACACATGGTCTTGGGTAGCCCCGGGGCCAGAGAGGCAGCCAGTTGCTGCGGCTGACGCCCTAGAGGCCGATGAGGATGCTCCAAATGCTGTAGAGGGTGCTCAGGCTGATCCTGCACAGGAACCTCTGCCACTTCCACCCGCTCCTCAGCCCTGGACCATGTCACAGAGGATTGAGTAGGTCGCGGAGGATACGCGTGATTTATAGAATGAAGTTTTAGGCTTGTGTCGAGTTGTCGAGAGTTTTACTACTGAGCAGTCTAGAGTCTCCACCTGCTGATCAGCTGTATGACACAGCTCATGGACGCCAGTTGCCATACTTATCAGGCATTCGATAGCACCCATGTCGGTAGCTCACGGATGCCCTACCAGAGGCGTGTCAGACCTAGGACAGGCGATGCCAGCACTTCAGCAGCCCCTTATGCAGATGACCAGCCCGACCCTTGATCTCTCTCCCTTACTCTCCTGATTATTGTCATATTTTGTGGATTGTACTGCATATTGATTTGACTTATGAAACTTTATTGTCA